>CABFVX010001488.1:121622-162558 GCA_902151425.1 Timema shepardi | reverse complement strand
TGGCACCCAATTACACGAATATAGATAAATAGTTAGATTTTTCCGTTGTAGGTGATCAATCAACCTGATTGACACGCTACAAAATGACTTTAAGGGTTCCTTACAGATGCGCAAATTCTAAATTTGTATCATACCGCCCTAGCTCTTTGAGATATGAAATTACTTATCATCGCAGATATATGTCTATTTATATTAAAACTCTTTAATTGAAATATATTTTTATAAAACCAATAGTTTCTGAGATATTGGCAAAATTATTAGTACAATTTTGTGAGCTTTAGTTGTATAAATATACTAAAGTTTTACCGCTTTAATAATGCCATAGAGCAAGTAAATAAGTAAGTCTCTCAAAAAGTTAATGTTCTTTTTTCTTTAACCTCTTAGGGGAAATGTTTGTACACCAATGATTTATCTCTATCATTTTATACTAAATAGTCAATATTTACCTATTTTATTGGTCAACATTTTTAAATGAGAAATTTAACAGCAATGCGATGACCTGAAGATGTGCAACCTCTAATAAAAGGTCAAACATTTTAACAGGAAGTTGAAATTTCATTACGAAGTGTTGACCTTTGTGGACCCATTAGCGACTTTTTTTTTATTGGTCCAAATATACAAATGAAGAATTTAATCCTTTAAAAATAAAATTTAAAATTGGGAGTCAAAAAAGTTTTACTTGAGTATAGTGTAATTTGTGGTCGGGTTTGCTAGTGTGTATCATTTTGTTTCACATATATTACGTTTTTTGAATAAATATCTTCATTTTTAGACGAAGCGAGAAGTCAGTGCGTAGTTACGTACCATTTATTTGATAGGCTAACAGCATAATATGTTAAGATATTGACATTACAAAGAATGGTTGTAAATGAAGGGTCTAAGGGAGTATACGTTTATATAGAATTATGAATTAGTTCCAGAAAACGACACATACCATTGTATTTTAAGCGATTGATTCTTTATCGCTGACCAAGGTGGCTGCCCTAAGATTTCTAGTACATCATATTTCACCTGTAAAGAGGGTGACCTGGTGGTGTAGAGGTAAGGTGTCAGACTTATGTGTTAGGCGTCCGCGGTTCAATCCTCAGTCCTGGCACTGATTTATCTGATTGCCAAACCCTTCATTCTCCTCTGACAAGACTTGAATTAATCACAACTTGTGAATGTGTGAAATGCCAGGCCTCCACCGTGGTTCGGATTCCACGTTAAACTGTAGGTCCTCCATTTCATTCACAATAACCCTACCATTACAAATTAGCGTAAGTGCTTATAAACCGAACGGGTAGTAAGACGGGGTACTACTACTAATAATAATAGCCTGGAAAGAGGATAGGAAATATCTTTCTGGGGATAAAAATGGCACCCATTAGGGTAGTTGTTAGTCTACGGCCGACTTTTTTGGTCTTGGTATAAAGTGCTCTCTCTGGACCTGATTTTCGTAGGTTCAAACCCAGCCGGAGTTAACGGATTTTTCTTGAACGATACAAATCCGTAGCACAACTTCCTTCGGGAGGCTAGGAAATCCATCGGTCCAATGTCGAATGTGGTATGTAAAAGAATCCTAGAAGGAACGTGAAAATAATTATAAATTAATTATTATATCCTTCAAGTTTTCCAAAATTTTAATACTCCTTATTATTAAGCTCCTCTTTTCCTCAACTTTGTCTTCTATCACGTCGTGCAGAAGACAACCCCTCGTAATGATGTGTTTGATTCAGTTTGCTTTGTACCCAAGAATCACATCCAAAATGGTGTTCTTTTTACCAACTCTTCGGACTTCTTTATTTGTCACCCTATCTGTCCACCAAATCTTCTCCCGCATCACATTTAAAAACTCTCCAAGTATTTCTTTTACATCCTCCTGAGAGTCCAAGTTTCTGATCCATACAGTGAAATGCTCCAAATGTAGCATTTCTTAATTTTCTTCCTCAGTTCCGAACTCATCATGCTGATCATCAGTATAACCTTTTCTTGTTTTTTCTAGCACCGCTTCTTACTACCCATCCGGGTTAGTACGCTTATGTACTAATTATAATAATGGTTTTAGAGATTATGATGATTATATTTAGAATAAGTGTAGGGACTTATCCGCATACGCGTGGAGGGAATGTGGAAAAATAATTGGTAAAAAACCATCCTCCATACACCTGACCTAGATATGAACCTCGATCTTCCCGCCATCGGTAATCTAGTATACTGCGAGGGTAGCACGTTAGACCACGTGGCCACCGAAGCTGTTCTCTTCCTGTCTAAAGTTTCCTTGGACATCCATGTCGATCCTCGACCTAATTTCCTTGGTTCACTAGGCATCCTTTGTCAGAAGACTTCCCTGGTAGGCTACTTGAACTGCTCAATGCTTTCCAACTCTTGGTTTACAATTACCGCATTTTATTAGAATTAAAAACTTTGAAATTTTTTCTAAATAATCGAAATTGATTAATTTGATTTAAATCATAAATAGCCAAATAAATGAATAAATACAATATTTGTTAAATATAACTTATTTTTTCCAAAACATCTATTTACCAAGAAAAGTGGCATTGTTTGAAATGTTTGCAAATATATTATAATCCTTTCAGAGAACTAATATGGACGTTTATGTAACTGGCCATAGGAACTAGACCAGATATAGCTTTTTCAGAGCCTAGGTATCACATACAAGAAGGGCTCGAATAAGTTGAAAGGGTTTGTGGATGCTGATTGGGCAGCATGTACTCAAGACAGAAGATCTTACACGGGACTTGTTTTTGTTCTTGCAAATGAAGCAGGGACTTTGGAGGCAAAGAAACAGCGCATTGTGCCATTATCAACTCCTGAAGTCAAATGCATTGGATTAACTGAAGTTGCAAAGAAATCGATTAATTTAAACAAATTCCTGAAAGAAGTAGGATTGGGAAATTAACAAATCATCCCAGTTTACATTGACCATCAGGGAGACCAAAAACTTGCAAAGAACCCAATGTTCCATTCAAGAACCAAACATTTATAGATTACGTCCTCATTTCATCAGGGAAGATCTTGTTTTTTCCCCAATATTTTTGACCCCTCTTCCTTCCACGTAAGGGATTGTAAGAATTTTTTGTAAACCCCCGCCACCCTTTATCTTACCCAATTTTTTATGATCTGGTAAATTAGATTATTTTAATCATTTAGTTATGTTTGTTAATAAAGCGAGTGGTATTAAATTTTATAATACTTTAGATGCAGTAAGTAGGTGAAATATAAGTTAAATTTGATAGACAATATATTTTCTGACAAAAAGATAATTTAGATTTTGTCTCATCATAATCATTGATAATAAACCTTAAGATTCTACCCACCTTCCCTGCCTTGTAAGAAAGCGTAAGAAAATACTGTACTTCCCACCTCTCCCCCAAAACCCTTGTGCAATTTAAAGACATCCACCCCCATTCTATATTCTTAAACTAATGTAAATTGTTGTTGACTATAATAATCGGTAAAACGAATATCACTAAAGATGATATGAGGTAAAAATGAAAAAGGTAATCAAGGTGTGAATGTAGGGGACGTAAGAAAAAGACAATGTTTTTGAAGTTTTCATAGGAAAACTTTTTTGGTCCAAATCAAAGAGTTGAATTTTATTCACATGGTAATATCAACAGTTGTTGAATATATTTCACGAGTATATTAGTATTTGATGTTAACTCTTTAAGTGAAGAAATAAAATGGTCATTACATTCCAGAACACACTTGACAAATATTTAAGAACTGTTGATATCAATATGTGAAGAAAATTAAACTTTATGTTTCTGCTGGGGAATTATTTGATTTAATTTGATCAATAAAATTTTACTAAAAAAACTCGGCAAAAACACTAGTCTTTTCTCGCGTCCCCTTTAACCTTACCATAATAAAGAACTCATTAGATTTTGCACCTGTAACGGATTACAAGCCAGTTTCTCAGGAAAAAAACAACCCAACCGCAGTTCATCCAGCCGGGATTTGAACTTGAATATCAATCTTCAGGGATAGAGTCGGTCGCTATGCCGGTTCCTATTGATAATCTGCCATCGCTTATCGGTGAGTTGTCAAAGTCAATGCCGGGTTCTAATGAGCACTGGTTTGTCGCGCTCTGATGCAACCTGCAATGCATGGTTGCTTCCGTGTTTCACGCCTCACCGGTTCGACTACCGATGTAAAACAAGTGGTTTGTAGCTGTTACTGACAGAACTCGCCTCTGGGACATTCTCCGGAGATTTTTTTTTCTGAACTTTGTAAAACGTTCATATGAAGGGTACAAGGGAAAAGGGGGAAAGTCCAATAATATAATTTAAATTAAGTTAATGCTTCCATCTGTTAGACAATCATAAGATATTTCTAATGCTCTTTACAATATGATTAAAAGAGGTCTCTATCATAATTAAATTAATTTTAAAAAGTATTTTTTGGGGGTTCTTCCTGTAATGGGATTTGAGATATAAAAGGTGTTGTCATGAAAAATATGTGAAATATGATTTTTCTCTTTTTCCCCATGTAACTTTCTTATATAAATACTATACTACTTAGCACCGCGTCTTACTACTCATTCGAGCTATACGCTTAAGTAATAATTACGCTAATAGGTTAGGAATTGGGAAGACTAAATTTAGAGGAAGTTAACCCGCATTTGCGTGGAGGGAAAGTGGAAAAAAATATTTAGGAAAATCCACCCCTAGTTCACCTGAGTGAGATTCATAACTCGATCTCCCCGTCCTCGGTGGTCTAGATCAATACGAAACTAGCGCGTTAGCTTACTACGCCACCGAGGTGGGTCATACATTATTGACCTCTGCATAAACTACCCTACTACGTTTATAGCGATCGTATTCCAGTCCGACACTTTAGTTCAGTAGGTAGCACGTCTGTCTACTGAAACAATGTTCCCGGGTTCGATTGATGGCATCGCCGGGGAAAAAAACTATTGGTGAAATAATGGGGCATTCCCCTTTTACAGTGAGGGATTAACGACTGTAAGACTAGGTATTGTGTTTATTCTAGAAGTAAGTAAGTTTGTATGTAGGGTGCTGATATTGTCATTAGGTTCGAAAATTGCACATTAAACACTCAAAACTATAATGATATAATATTTGTTGAATAAACCATGACCCGCTTCATTGACCGAATGCCCTAAGACGTCACTCTCGTGTTAGACTGACCTGCTGATGACGGCGAGATGGTGGCTCGACTCCAGGTCGGGTCCACTTTTGGTGATATTTCTTAAAATGGTTCCCCACACTTCTTCCACCAATAGCAGGCAGATTACCTCTAAAGTACTTCTTTCCTCATCCATACCATAGAGTAATTATCATATATGCGCATAACCAGAACAGGTAGTAAGTCGCGATGATAACAAAAATAATTATTAAAAGTAAACTATGCACTGCTCGTGTGCTACGAAATTGAAGCAAAATTAGTAAAGAATTTCTGAAAATTGAAAAATGACACCTGAACATGGGAATCGAACGCGGGACCTTTGGTTTAGTACGCCAATGCTCTTACCACTGAGCTATCCAGGAATCATCCCGTGCCCAAGGTCATTCTTCGTTCATATTTTAAGACAGAGTCTATAATGAACGTGCAAAAATCGTCGGCTACAAATGTGTGATTATAAACTCTGCCTTAAAATATGAGTGAATAATGACCCTGAGCACGGGACGATTCTTGGATAGCTCAGTGGTAAGAGCATTGGCGTACTAAACCAAAGGTCCCGGGTTCGATTCCCGTGTACAGGTGTCATTTTACAATTTTCATAATATGATATCCAAATGGAGTAATCCTCACTAAAAAAGCATAAATAATAGCTTTGGCTGTTTGATTAATTAATAAACAACTGTTACGTATTTGACCATCTATGAAGTAAATTGCGTGCTCCGGGTCTTATTATCCTTCCGAGGCGTCTGAATATTTTATACGAATGGGGTAGACATAAGGAAGGTCAAATTAGGAGGAAATTTGTCTGTTAAACTAAAGTGGAGATCAACTTATAAAACACCTTCGGTAGGCTATACCTGGCCAATATTCGAACCCAGACCTCCCTGTCACTGGCAAACTAGATGAGAGGAGATTGACGTAGGCCTATATGTCCGTGCGTACACCAATGGGGGTTGCATAAATTAATCGGTCGAATCGGTGCCTTATTAGGTTTTCGTACGTCGGATGTGATGGTGATTGAACAATTTTTTTTAAAGGTATGTGATATGGCTCATATCGTTGGCGTAGTAATGGTTAAGGTTTAACATGGAGAGAATAAACTCGTATTTGCGTGGATGGAGAGTGGAAAACAATTTAAGAACCCCCCGGTTCACCCGAGCGAGATTTGAATCTATATTTCCTCGTCCTCAGCAGTCTAGCTCAACACAAAACTAGAGCATTAGCTAACTACTCTACCGAGGCTGGTGCAAACATTATTACAAAATTATTATTTTTTAAATAACTTCGGCGTGTTTTGAGTCACACGTAAGTATCGTCTCTTATATGTTACCGTTATATTTCTACCATGTTACTGCCATATGTGTCTTGTCAATTATGTAGGAGCTCCTACTAAGGCCTTGCATTCGTACTATCGATATCCTAAAAGAATACAACTGTTGGCTATTTTCTACATTCTACTTGACGAACTTTTGGTTCACTATGTTGGAAGCTATATTCTTTCAAGCATCTTTTTAATACTGACCAAACGATAACATATAATTTTAATGGACATGGTTCGGAATTCACCGTTACTCTTTATTTGCTATTCCCGAAAATGTTTGTTTCAAACCGAAGGCTAGAAAAAATACTTGATCCCAAGTTTAGCTCTACACTGAGTCTTTTAGAATAGGCATTAAAATAAAGTAAATTAATCAAAATATATTTACAGCATATTCTTCAAGGCCCTTTTAATATCGTATAAATAAACTGTGGGCGTCCCCTTAAAATCAGACTTAATACGCTTAGACTGCGCATATTTACTCCGAACTCGTCTTTATTTTTATCTGTGACGTCAGTTGAACCACTAAACGACTTAATTGTGTGGCAGTGACGTCATTTGAGGGCATTGTGTCACGGGTTGCATTACAGGTTGATCCTGTCGGCTGTAGACTTGATGTGTAGTCTAAGAGTAATAACTCTACTCCAGCAATACAAGGAGAAGAGGAGGGTAGAAAGGGTAATGGAGGGGGGAGTGGGTAATAGGACAGAAGTGGGTCGCTGGAGCATGAAACGCGCGCCAAATGACAAGACTGTTCTGCTCGGGGTTGTAAAGAGTGGGTGGGGTGTGAATCTGTGTCCAGCGCTGTGCATACGCGCGCGCGTGTGTGGCTATATTCCCCGCGCGTGAAACTTGGAGCGTGAAGGGCGGACGGCGTGTCACGCGCACAAAGCAGGGTGGGGACCACTGCTGGTAATACCGGAAATCAAACATCCCCCGCGGGGGGTGTGGGGGGTGGGGGCAAGGGGGTCCGAAGGAGAAAATAAACCACGTGCGCATCCCGCGGGAGAGGAGCGGCTGCACAGTTTGTTTCCTCTGTAAACTTATTATGCCATCTCCTGCTCACGTTCTACTTAGCGCATGCGCATTAGCATTATTTCTCTCAGGCGCGTTCCAGTAGATAAGTTTCATTTTCACATTCAATTTTTAATTATTTCGAGATTGATAGTAATCATATTATTATTTTTTATATTTAACGTGCACGTTCATAATGTACTCATTAACTTACATAAGCATATGACTTAAAACAAACTTAAGTTTAGAACAAACCCAGAATCCAGTCACCCGACCATCAATCGATCACTGTGAACGGGGAAGCCTCAATTTAGGCAATGATAAACTTTAAGGGAATATAACCCGGGACCCCTTTCTTTAAATAAATATGCACTACCGACTGCGCTTGTGTGTCAGAAGACTAATTATAAAAAAAAACTTGTGACAATCAGTCTAATGTGAGCCTATCACCTTATACCACGTGATCTAGCCATGTGAATAGCCTGGTTCCAGATACAGGGTGAGGCAAGAGTTTATGTGAAGCCTTCATTTACGTATTATTGGGATATTTTAAGTAAGAAATTCTTAGTAAACATTTATCCTATCCACAACTACAAAGTTTACAACCCTACGCCAGTCCGTGGTATACTGGGATAAATATTACATGTCCGCCATATTCGACCGCATGTGAAGTAATGGATTGGAGTGCCTACATTTTTTTTCGCTGCGTTTTACTACCCATACGGACTGTACGCATATTTACGGTAATGTCGCGAGGGATGGGGAATATATAATTAAAGAAAACGTACTCACATTTTCGTGAAAATAGAGAGTTGAAAACCATTCAGTAAAAAATACCCGAATGGGCTGAGAACACATCTCTCCCCGTCATTGGTAATGTAGTTTAAACCTAACGGGCTATATTCAGTTTTAAATTTCTCTTTAAAACGGTTTAAATAGTTTTTCTTCCACTCCACAAAACAAGAGAAATATTTACATGAAGACTCCTCGTGCTATGATTGGCCAGCTTCTTTATTTAGCGGTCTTTCCTGGCTACTTATCTATAGGCCCCGGGTTCGATTCTCGTTAGTACCATAGATATTTTTCCTCAAGGAGAATTTCTCTCATGGTCGACTTGGTCTGATTAATTAGCCTTAGGTTATATCCAATACTTCTACTGGGACCACATTATCATAATAATTATCATCACATCATCTCATCTGTGCGAAGTATCCGCCCCTACATGGTGTTCCAACCTCAGAATATCTTTACATATCCGCCACTACCGGTAGAAGACCCAGGCATGTCTAGCCGACATACCCTGGTGGCATAAGATAAAAAATAAATAAAACCATAGTAATAATAATGATTTTTCTATTTATTTCAGGATATTTTTTAAGGTCCTGTATGCATGTTTCTTCCAGAAGGGAAGCACAAGAACTAATCTAATAATGTACTGACACCTTAGGTTATTTTAGTCGGGCAGTTTGTCACATTTCGTGAAAGATACCTAAGATAACGTAATATAATAAATACATATTATAAACTAAATCAATTCACCATGTTTTTAAAAACTATAAGCTACTTATTATTCTACGGGTGACTTGGTGAGAACCTCCCACTGTTCACTAGTGATCATTGTCTCACTCATTTGAGGGCAAGGTTTCGAGACGTTTGTAAGTCTGCCCCGAGTAGATCATATAGTTACCAAGCTCCTGGATGATAATATAAGTGTAACCCGGTATCTTGTCATGAAAAGACCGCAAAGGTTTCCAGAAGTGGTATTTGATGTATAATTTTGTCGACTATTAATTTCCAAATGTGCACAGTTTTGCTTAGTGTAACTAAGCGCCGTGAGATAGATCAGATAGGCAACTTGTCTGCCAGCCATGTAGAGCGGGTAGTGTTTTTACTCTGGTTACTCTTGCACCACTTCTAGTACATAAACCTAACAATCCTTTTTGCCGCGTATAACTATAATTTTAACACTGAGAAGAGAAGTTAAATTATACACATAATATTTTTTCGCACATACGAGTTTCGATTATAGACTCTGATGCGATTGAAAATTATATTGCTCTTTGTGTCTTTCTGATTCGAATATAGAATAAATACGCTCAGTGGACATGTTTAACGGGGTTGAAGTGAAGGTAGAGGAACAAATAAGTAACATACATTTTATAATGAAGAGGTTTTGGTCTTTGGTAACCAAGCAAATTTTAAATACACGTTTCATGTTTATATTTAATCTATTACTACATTTTAAATAACTATATCATTTTTAGAATGACGTGGACAATATTAGTACTTGGACTATTATATTTGTTTTAAAATACTCGAGTAAACATTGTTAAGGCAATATTATTTTTGTTTAGAGTAATTTATTGATTATTTATATTGACTAGTTAATTAATTATTAGGCAATATTACCAAACCCCTCCTTCACCTCTGGCAAGACATCTTGTGAATGTTAGGAATGCCAGGCCTCCACCGTGGTTCGGATTCCACGTTAAACTGTAGGTCCTTCATTTCATCTCACAATCACCCTACCATTACACATTAGTGTGATATTATTTGCCACCCTACCTTGTATTTCCCTATTTTTTTTCTACTTTTGTGAACAATTTCTGATTTATTTTCCCATTTAATTTCTTGTGAAATCTTCTAAGCTCGCCAGCTGGTTCCCAGTCTGACTAATGACAATGTTTACAAATATTAAATTAAGTAAAAGGACGGAAGGAACAACGTAAAACATTGTTTTAAATAATTTAAATAAGGAATTTTGATTTAAGGAAGAACACTTACCTTTTATTAAGCATATTAATTATCCTTTTAAGAAGTGTGATTGGCTCTGTGTTTATTTTGAAGGTCGGCCATGTTTGTTTTAACGCATGCGCAGTGCTATCAAACGAATGAGTAGACCTCGTGATTTGGAAAGGAAGAAGGAAGGAAGAAAATACGAGCGCGATTTTTAATTTTGACAGAAGGAAATAGACATTTAATTCTTTATTAAAAACATTATTCATATTCAATTGGCTATATTTAAATACTTATATTGAACCTACATTTCATTTTTATGCTCTCACTAGTCTATAGCCAACAATTCATTTTCGTTTTTATTTACATATAGTTTGTTTTCTCTTTGGACTTGGAATAGAACATTTTAAATTTGAAAGATTGGAAGGTTTTTAAAATAGTAGTGAGGTCTTCTTCCTGGTTTGGTGGTCCAAGATGGAGCCAAATAGATGTGGGCTCCCATTTTAAATGATTTTATATTGATTCAAAAGTGGAAGATTAAAGTGAAAATAGTAAAAAAGGGAAGTTAAGAGAGTGTGTAAGAGCTGCAATGTTTGTGCTCATTTGAATTGTGGAAGAATTTCAAGTGAAACAAATTTATGAAGATGGTGTTTCAGTATGGACTAATTATACATGGGTGAGGTCAAACCAACTCTTCAACTTTTGATTATTGTAATCATTTCTTTTCTATTTCCTAAATAAATCAGAACTCTTTTATTTCCAGAAGGACAGACTAATACAAAGAATTATTTAACATTTTATTTGATGTCTAATTATTAATTTTATTAATTGTATCTATATATTTTTTCTCTTCTTTTGGTCTTAACAATACTGTGCTATACTTTATTAAATTAGAATTATAATTAACCGGAATTCCATAGGTAGGATTTTGATGTGGACAAAAGGGAAACAGCAATAAATTCACAAAAGTGTCAACAATTCTTTTATTTATACATTTATTTTTATTGGTAGTCTAAATTACATTTTATTCAACAATCCATTTTTTTTAAATCTAAATTATTCATGTTTTTTAGTTTTAAGTTTACCCAGTGGTCTCGAGGTTGAGAGTCGTTGTGCCACTGAGTTGATAACCGAGGTAAATGTATTGTTCCTTTTTGATTATTATTTTCCCCCTAGATACCAGGGGTGGCGCCCAACAAAAACACAAATTATATAGATAAAGAATTTTTTTTTCTTTTTAAAACCTTTATATTATTTTATTATATTAAGTTTATTATTGTATTATATATTTTTATTACATTAGCGTAAGTGCGTACAACCCGAACGGGTAGTAAGACGCAATAATAATAATAAGGAAATATGATATTGTTTTACATAGGTTAAATACAATGGTCAATTCATTTTTAAATACAGTACCTTTGTTATATACTTATCGCTTACAAAAGCGAAATCAATACTATTTTCAGTAATTACAATAATTAAACATTTAAAAAGAATTCCAGTGGTAGAATAAAAAGCGAATGGTATATTTAAGAAAATAAGTTTAAAGTTTGTTATATAAACAAAATTTAAGTATTTTTTTAAATAGTTAAATGATTTAAAAATAAACGGTACAAAGCTAAGAAAACCGGTCAAGTAAAAACTATAAAGTATAATTTAAGTTCAATATTAAAATTGATAATTTCAATAAATTTACAAAAAAATATATATACTAAAGCTATTAATAAATTTTCAACCTTCAACTTTAATAATCATATAACATTATTTTATATGATTGGTTTTATAAACCTTGAACTAATTATTTTAATCGTTTTGTTAACAAATAATTTTATTTTGTTTGTATAACAAAACAATTTAAATGTTATTTTCTTGAATACATTTCAATAACACTAGCTTGGTTGCAATATATATTTTTAAATCGCATCGTTATTCCCGTACGAACTGTCCATGTATTTACATTAATGGGGTAACTATGAGGAAGGTAGAATTTTAATGAAAGTGTACCCTCGTTTACTTGGAGGAAAGGAGGGGATAAATCATTTCAAAAGACCCCAACATTATCGTCACTGGGAACTAAAATAGACGAAACTTATGCCTTATTCCACGCCTTACCAGCTTTTCAGGTAAAATTGTATATTTTAATTTAGTCCGCTATGGCAGCCATTAATATTATGTTTACAGCCCGAGAGTACACCCCTAAAATAATGCCAGGAAAAAAAAAAGAAGATGGAATGGCTAGTGAATATTCTCCAAGGGGACAATTGTGGTTTTATTTTACTTTTAACGGGGTCGAGGTGTTTTTTTTTTTTACTCCACTTGACTGTTCTAGAGAAGCTCCAAGCTTGTGCGCATGCCCTACTAAGCAGAAGTGTCCGGCAAATGGTAAGAGGCGTCTGCTGTTGACATCTAGCGAGGGGTCGACAGCATTATTCATCCTGTTGTTTGCCTCTTCGCCAGCCAAGCCACTTCTCTGGGCTTCATTTTTGTTCTCTGAGGAGGTTTGGGAAAACACACCTCCTCCCTATTCTATTCTCCCCCTACCCTCACAAAAAAAACCCACCACTATAACAACGAAAAACTGTCATGCAGGATAGCCGAAGCGAAACGGCACATGAAAGGCAAGATGTTACAATTGTTGACACCTCCACTTAACACCCACTTTCCGTTGCCTTGATCAAACTACCCGTCTCATATCTGTCGGTTAAATTGCTTCCCTCTGTGACATAAACATCTTGCGACTGTTGGGATATTTTCCTTTGAAGGAAATATACTCTGCGCATTCCCAAATAATAGGGTGTTTTTGTTTTGTCTATTTCATCAGGATTTCCAAATATTTTCATTAATGGGGGTTATGATAAGGAAATTATAAATAATTCTGACTAAGTGTATCCGTATTTGCTTTAAAAAATAGAATTCTCTAAGGAAAAACAACACACTTCATTACACCTACCCGGGATTATAACCCTCACCCCCCTGTCAATGACAAACCAAAACAAAATGAGTGTGTCAACTTAGTGATATATATAAACCCTAAGTTGTCACTCTCACTATAAATATAAGGTGTAAAAAAAAGGATTCAGAAATTTAGGATTTTGTAGACTTCTCATAAAATGAGTGCTAGAGTATTAGTAAATATAGGTACGCGAACCAACTCACACAGATACACAAGATAGGATGAGAATGCCTAGTCACATTCCTCCCTCCCCCTTCGGTCACCTTATGTCAATCCGTTGGAATTTTTTGTATGGCATACTTGAAGATATTAGTGTATTGGTTAGCTTTTATAGTGATAAGGTAATAAATTTGTACCATTTAAATCCAAATAACATTTAATTTTTTTTTCCTAGTTTTATTTTATTACTGAAATATAAAATTGCCGGTATCTATGTGTGAGTTGGTTTGCGGAACTGTGTTTACTAATTGTTTTCTTTCATTTTAATGGGTACTACAAGATAATTTCTGAATTTTACACAATCGGTGCATCAAAAATACATACTCGTTGTCTAAGAGTTGGCACAACGCTCCTGAGTTTTGTGCATTTGTACACAATTTGGACGTGTTAAAAATTTCCTCGGCTTGCTTTTCAATTTTGTAGTCGTACCTTTGAAACGTAATGAGACCACGATGTTAAAGCTATTTTCCTCGGGTGTAACTAAGACCCCAAAATAAAAAAAAAGGAAAAGAAAAACACTCTAAAATAAGTCCAAACGAATGAGCTCTTGTAGTATCTTTGCCTGAAAGTGGTACTGTGACTAACGCCCCATATCTTCCAAGTAGCGCCTAAAGGAAATAGGTCCCACGTGGAAAAAAAAAGAAAGAAAAATAAACGACTTGCAGTTCCGTAGAATTAAGCTCCAAACATTTCGTGCAGTTGTTGTTGTAGGGAGAGATGGGGAGTAGAGGGTTAAGTAGGGTGGGGGGTGGGGATGGAGGGAATAGAAGGGGTCCGGGGTTGTAGACTTCTTTTTATCCACCTGATGAGATTGTTTCGGTGATTGCTCTTATCAGCTTTCACGGTTGACGTCACTCCCGTTCCTTTCTCCGGAGTCGTGCGAGCCGACGTTAAAAATAAAATAAAATTGTTTGCGAAGATTTAGATGGTCTGTAACTTTTACTAAATAATACTTGGAATGTTAATATCTTCTTAGACGGAGATAGCTCTTTGAAGTTATTCGCTGGATAAAAACTTTGTGCACATTTTGTTTCTTCTCTTCTTTTTTTATGGCGGGGATTTTACGAAAACTCGAGGTTACTAAACAAAAAACAAAAAAGATAATCTGGATTGGTGATTTGATTACTTTTTTTTTGTTCTGGATCATATTATCTGTCCGGGCTTTGTAATGGAATGAGGAAAGTAAAATTTAGAGGGTTAAAGTGAAGGGTGATTAGTAGAGAATGGATTTTTATTTAGTGCTAACTTACAAAATATTTACTTAAATATGTAGTTAAATAAGTTAAAATATGTAGTAAAATATGTGTATCATTTAATAATAATAATAATAATACATACATATATTATTGAAACGAAATTAAATTTTATGACTGCAAATTTCCGAAGTGAGTAATAGAAAAATTCTTTTCTAAATATACACACGTGCAATTACTTTTGAGTTTTTTGTATTATTAATTTGCTAACCCTTACTTAAATTTTCCATTATTTAAATACTTCAAAAAAAATGGCATTAGGCTATATAATTGATCTTATAAATATTATAAACACTTTTTTAAATCAAACTTACACGGTTTCCGGCTCTTTGAAAACAAACAAAAAATGTGCTAATTAGATCCACTAATTTTTGTTTTTAAAACTCGTTGACTCGTGTTTACAAATTGACATGCCACGTGAGAGAAGTGTTGTCGAGACCACCATATGGCAACGCCGCATTCTTTCTCCTTTATGGCAAGAAATACGTCAGTCACCTCTATTTGCTACCCTGGTGGCACAGAGCGTAACCCAAAGTACACCAACGAAGTTTGTCTACACGTACCCTTGATGAGATGATGTGATACTAATGAATATGGAGCTGTAGGCCAGTGGGAATCTTAAACCTAACTTGAGCCTAATTTACCAACCCTTGGCGACCATTGGAATAACTCCCCTTTAGAGAACAATATCTAAGGTACCAGCCAGGAATCAAAGTTGGGACCTCTTGGTTCGTAACCAGGTTCACTGACCACTACACCATAGGGCCGAATCCCTATAGAGTGAAACAATTTATGAACACTTGAGATTTCTCGGCTACACATAAACCATAACCCCCCCCCTTGCCCCTCCCCCCAACACACTGATTATTACTAATCGTCCAGTTCATACGCATTTTAACTAATATGATGGGTTGAAGATGAGGTATTCTGAATTTAGAGGAGATATACACGAATTTGCACAAAAGAAAACAAAAAACAATTTAGGAAATAAAAGGACACTCAATACACCCTGCTGGTATTCGAACCCCAAACTTCTCATCACCGTTAACTCAGACTCTAAGAGTATTGGATAATAAATCATTATAATAATAGAGATAGGTTTAGAATAATTAAATTGATAAATTAAATAGGTAAATCATTAGGAAAAAATTAGCTGTTAAATTTTTTGTTTACCTACACCTAGTATTTTATTAAATTTCACTTATCTCATTGATTTCTCTAATGAACTACATTAATCTGCAACTGGTTAGCTATTATTAGGTATATCTTGAAGACCAACTCAGTTTAGTGTTACTTAATATACAATTTCGAGTTGTAATTCAATTAATTCTTTTTTTGTATTTATGTTATAGTCTTCATCTAACTGCCCAGTTTACATAATGTTACTTTTAACTAGATATTATATTCTATAATGAAGAACCTGTTTCTTAAATAGTTCATCAACGTTAAATTACACAATTTAATAAAAAGAATTACTAATTTATTTGGCATTACAATTAATTATTCCATACTTAACTCTATTCTAATAATTCCTTAATTATTATTATAATGATCCTTACTACTATGACCTAGAGTATTTTATAAAATATAAGCCTATATATGCCTGACGTTTAGTCCACGTGTCCACCAATGTGGGTGTTACTATTTCGCTACCACTCTCATTAACTGGGTTTCATCCCTGTCTATTTCTTGAACTCTCACCTCTGAATCAAACAAAGGCAAGGACGTCTTTGAATCCCCTTCACGGGTCCTTCAGCATTACCTTGCTTTTCCTTCCCCTCTATTTTCTCTATCGTGTCTCAGTGGGACTGTCCCTGGTGGTAACTTTGCCCGTAGAGTTGGCTCTGCTTTGAAACGTTCGTGCCCGAAGTGTTTGAAACGGAACGGATCCGAAACTTCACCTTGTACCCCTACCATCATCACCCAAGCACGTTTCTGGCGTTTCGTAGTTCGCGGCTCGGACCTTTTATAACAGTGTGATGTGATGTCAAGTGTCACCTCCCCCACCCTTCATTTTCACACATTTTAATAGTACTACTGAAAATGTTATAGGAAGGTTGTAAGGACAGTAGGCTGACATAAAAGAAAAAAAAACTACTTTAATATGGTCATACATAGCGTCACGTAATCTGTATCAAAAAATAAAAGAGTGTTTGTGTTTTCTAACGTATCAATATTATTAATTGTTTAATAAAATACATTATGTGAAACCCACTCTAAATTCAAATCACTATTACTATGTATCTTACATACATACATACATACATACATACATACATACATACATACATACATACATACATATCATACATACATACATACATACATGCATACATACATACATACATACACACATACATACATACATACATACATACATACATACATACACACATACATACATATATATATATATATACATACATACATACATAAATACATACATTTCTAATCACACCGTTTCCTTACGGGGTAGGCAAGAAACTGTGCATATAGCTCAAAAACAGCAACTCCGTACTTAATCCATCCTCACTAACTTTCTACAAACTTCTCTAACCTTACGTACTCCCTTCTCTTCAACAACATCCATACACCAAGTCATATATGCTCTTTTATTCTTAAAACTCTTAATGTTTCTCTTTATCACACACTTGTCCACAACATTTAGCCATGTCTTACATAACCGACCCCTTCCTTTTGCTTCATACACTCTCCATTCATATATTTGCTTCGTCACTCAATCCACACTCATCCTCTAAACTTGCCCAAACCAACGTAAGACACTTCTTTCACATTGACCTATTGGATTACCTTTCAGATCGCACTCCTTCAGCACAGATTCAATACTGACTCAGTCCATACCAGTTTTTCCGCATATATTTCTTAGATATCTCATTCTAGCCGTGTTCATCTTTCTCTTGTGAATCTTAGGGATGTCAAAATTCACATACTGTGTTAAATATGATGGATGCAGAGCCTTAATACCTGGCTTATAGCTCCATAAATATGTAAATTGTTTGGATTTTATTTAGTCATAAATATAATTTGTATTGTTTTATCAATTACTAAACTGATAAATTGCAAAATAAATATAATCTATTTGGACACAAAGATATTTAAAATAAATAAATTTGAGGAATACTTTATAAAAACACATATTACACTACTCTTTAACAGTTTTATTCAAAGCATGAGTCTCTCAACCACATTTCTGGTCAATTGAGTCAAGCTCTCAAAAGACTGGATGGAATGGAGGGAACGAGATTTGAATCTCCCTGGATTCACTGGAGATTTTGTTTTTAGCACCACGTCTTACTAACCGTTTGGTTTATACGCCTATGCAATAGTTACACTAAAGAGCTAGGGATTGGGAAAGCTTAATTGAGAGGAGATGCACCTACATTAGCGTGAAGGGAGAGTAGAAAATCATTTAGAAAAAATCGCCCACACTGCACCCGATTGTGGTAGAACCCCGATCTCCCCGTCTCGGCAGTCAAGTCTAACACGAGAGTAGCGCGTTAGACCACGAGGCCACCGAAGCGGGTTTAAATGGAGATGAATCTTGATTTCTGATTCATTCTGATTTTACCAACCTCTCTTTATTCTAGTGTGGGTTATATTAAACCATTGATTACTTTTATTGTTTTTGCTCTCTCATGAAAATAAATTTTATTTAAGAAATTTTCCAATCTCGAGATTTTTATGTATATTTAGATTTTATATACTCCCGAATCAAAAAGGATTGGGTTTTACAATTTTCTTTGTCTGTCCTCTGTATGTATGTCTGTCCCTGGGGCTATAGCGGAAATGGTGTGATGGATTTCATTAAAACTTTATAGTTATTTGTCATATCATTATACTTTGAGGCCTGACAGTCATTTGACTTCTAGATTTATAATAATTAAAGATAGCTTACTGATTACTTATTTTTGAAAATTTAAAGTTATTAAAAAACATTATTTACGACTACGATCAAATTATTTTTCTGGGAATTCTTTTACAAGCTAACCAACTTTGTATAAATTTTTCCAAAGAAAAAAAACACATTTATGAGAATTTGTCTGATTACTTATTTTTGAAAATTTTTAATCTAACTTATTGGCTACTAGAGAAAGTATGTACAATTTTGTCATACCATTTATTTTAATTAGTCCACTAAACACCAAGGATTATAACGGCTTACACCAAGGTATAGGTATTGTGAAGGTGGTTTAAAAAAAGTGCACCCACATTAGCGTGAAAAGGAGATGAAGAAACTACAGGGATAAATCAGAGTGGGCCTTCCTCCAGTGTACCCGTCCGTTATTCAAATCTCGAAGTATATTGTGAGCCCGATGCCTCAGACTTTACAAACATACCTTGATGTTAGACGTACTACTACCACTACTACTACTACTACTACTACTACTACTAGTAATAATAATATTATTATTATTAGCACCGCGTCTTACTACCCGTTCGGGTTATACGCACTTACGCTAATGTGTAATGGTAGGGTGATTGTGAGATGAAATGGAGGACCTACAGTTTAACGTGGAATCCGAACCACGGTGGAGGCCTGGCATTCCCAACATTCACAAGATGTCTTGTCAGAGGTGAAGGAAGGGTTTGGTAATCAGATAAATTTATGCCGGGACCGGGGATTGAACCCCGGCCACCATCATAGAAGTCTGACACCTTACCCCTAGACCGCCAGGTCACCTTATTAATAATAATAATAATAATAATAACAACAACAACAACAATAATGATAAATAAAACAAGATGGCCACAGGCCTAAGTCAATTCGCTATTTGAATATTGGCAATTTGGGGTTTTGTGATTTTCTTAAAAACTCTTGTACTTAATTTATCGCATTATTGGGAGCGTTACCGCCATATAGGATGAATGTACACGCGTTATTAAGAAGTAAAACAAACGCGCATAGTCCAATAATGCAGCGTAAGCAGCATATTGTACACCCCGCGCCTAGTAATTCGACAGTCGGGTCAGCGTTATCCAATGTAGTGGAAGTCTTGTAAGCAAAGGGTTGATAGGAGAGTGAGGGGAGTGGGGAGGTGTTGAGAGGGCAAAGGGTAAGTTCGGTGTTGAACAAATTGGGTTCTGTTAACATAAGGGTTGATTGACTGGAGTCAGGGTAAGAGGGTGGCGGGTGGTGTTGGCGTGGATTTCGGATCACACGCCTTTCGTTAGATATTGAGGGTGGGAGGTGGAGGATGGGGGTCTTTTCTGTAGCACTCAACAAGGAATAAGACTGCATCGGGAGCAAACTGTGCTCAATTACGAAACAGGATTGCCAAAAAAGCGTGATCCAAAGGGAGGAAGAGGAAGACAAAAGATAGAGTGAGAAAGATGAAAGAAAGCGTGGATGGAAAGGAAACTTTCCCAATTTAGAAGTTAGACTCTGTACATTCTCTGGGAAAACAAAGAAAAACCAAGACGAGAATTGGATCTTTATTTTTTTTCATCCATCTTCCAGTTATTCCACTTTTTTTTTTTACCTCCTCCCCCATACCTCTTATTGTGACCAATGCGAGCTGGGCTCACGTCAAAACCCTTGCGTGCGATGACGTAAACGAGATCCAAAGAGACGCTTGCCAAATAACGGGCGTTGTTTCTTCCCCAAGAAGAAAGTAAAAGGAAACAGACGTCCAAGTTTTTCAGCAGCATTGAGAAGCCACTTTGCTGCCAGGGAATAAATGTCAGGTCCAGTCAAGGTTTTGGCTGTTTTTGGGGGGAAGAGGTTGGGGGGAGGGGGATTGCTGTCCTCTCCCTTTATTATTCTTACTCTTCTGTTTCAGCAGGTTAGAAGAACGTGCGCAACTTTATAGCCACGCGTTTACTTACGATATTATTTTATTTTATTGTATTTGTAAACTCTAGTTTGACTACCCAGCTTTTATTAACAATAGCTGTTGAATTAATTTGAAATCCTGCATCGGTGTTCACCCGCTCTAAGAATAACTTAATGTCGTCAGCCCGCATTCGACCCTTACCGATTTAGCTATTGTCGTCTGTTGGTAAATCCAGTACCAACTTTTTCGGATATAGGGTTTCATTTGTTCTGAACAACGAACGCTCCGGCCGTTAATCTCAATTTTCTAGACCGGAGCTGCTACTTTATCATCCATTTAGTTTCTCATTTGCCGTTACGAGTCCGATTTGACCCCATTACAGGAACACTGCGTCACAGAAAAACTGGAAGCGCCGGGGATCAAACCCAGGACCTCTGTATCTGTAGCCAGGAACACTGAGCACTAGATCACAGAGGCGATCATATTGTAAGGAGTCAGGTTATAAATATGCTGCATCCTGGGTGACGATTTGAGTAGGCCCCTATACCGTAGATTATTCCATTGATAGACCCTGGTGTTAGACTTACAAAGTTAACTTAACTTATTACACCTCTCAAGGTCACTTGGGCTCAATTTTTTTCTCTCTGTACTTCCAAGCTCAAACTTTAATGAATGAGCGAAAGATAGGCGATTCAATTTTGTTTTATTAGATTTGTACCCCTTTAAAGTTTTTATAAAAAGGAATACTTTTGAAAAAAGATAATCTTTAAAATGCTGTCTTTCTGATCGATGTACACAATCTTCGTTAACATAATTGGGACGATAATATCTTAGAGTAGATTGAAATATATACAGTCAACTGTGGTTATAATGAACCTCTACGGATTCAGATATTTTGTTCACTATGTCCGAAATTCACTAAAACATATGTTTTTTTTAAAATCTGAAAGTAGTGGGCTAGTGACAAACAAAATAAGAGTTCATATACAATAGTTCTTTATTGAAATCTATTTATTAATCTTTAAAAAAATCTGTTATATGTTGCTGTTTACTGTTTTGATTAATATTTTTTCCAGATCTTTCTCTAGCGTCAGTGCTTTTTCCACACTTGATCTACACATTATCCATGCATTTAAAAAACTAAACTGAGTAGACATGTATAACTTTTGGAGTTTCATACAACCTCTCGAAGAGAGGGGTTAGTGAAAACAATTACTAAATGGCCACAGTACTGTAACTCCTGTCGTATTAATACAACTCAGAAGACTGTCTTCTTATACTTGCCGCAGACAAAGGTATTCAAATTTAAGCCAGGTCAATGAGTTCAGTGACTGTTTAGGCTCAGCCCTCCCACCCCCTTCCCCCTTTATTCATTTTCCACATTCCGTATTTTCAGTCAAACTTTGTGATTCCTAAACAAGAACTCAGGTAGAATCGGTGTCTTCAAGTTTAAACAACCAAAAACTTATGTTTTTAGAGAATTAAGATGTTAGAATGATATTTCTTATGGGAAGTTTCAATTTTTCTGTTCACTAAAAGCGAGGTCAAGGGATCATCATAAACGAATTTTATAACACATATTGAAATGTATGTGGGTTGGGACCCAAAAAATTAGTTTCGCTGTAGCCGATTGTTCACTACAACCGAGTTCACTGAAACCAGAGTTGACTGTATACTTTATGTGTAAACTAATGATGATTTATTAAAAATAATAAACGTTTATGTCAAAATGAAATATTTTTTAAACTCTAAACGAGATGTATGTATTATGGTTTCATAGTAAAGTCTACATACAGTATACATAATTAGTTCGTACCTATATTTTTTATCTTATAAATCTTCCTTATATAACAAAAGAAGGGGGTGAAGGGAGGGGGGGTTGCCGCACTATTTAAGGGGGAACACCTCGGTAATTATCGTAAAACATATACTAATCAAAGTCCAGGTTATTATATGAATTGGTGACCTGGCGGTCTAGGGGTATGGTGTCAGACTTCTGTGCTGGTGGCCGGGGTTCAATCCTCGGTCCCGGCACAGATTTATCTGATTACCAAACCCTTCCTTCACCTCTGACAAGACATCTTGTGAATGTGGAGAGTGTCGGGCCTCCACCGTGGTTCGGATTCCACGTTAAACTGTAGGTCCTCCATTTCATCTCACAATCACCCTACCATTACACATTAGCGTAAGTGCGTATAACCCTAACGGGTAGTAAGACGCAGTGCTAATAATAATAATAATAATAATAATAATAATAATAATAATATAAATTGTTATTTGTGAATGTAAGTAAGTGGCGCACCAATAAATTTACTTGGGGGAAGAGGGGTGATGGACATAAGGAATATAAGCTATTGTTTCTTTAATTTCTTTCCAATTGGGAATTTTAGGGGTACTTTTAATGTTTATGGTGGTATACCTCTTTAATTTATAGTTAACCGCTTCGGTGGTCGAATGGTACAATGCATCCCTTTTGTAATAGACAGTACTGCCGATGACGGATATATCAGGGTTCGTTGACACTTGTTGTTTGTTACTGAGACTGTACTATTATGTATATTGTGATTTTTTTCAATTACCTTGCACATTTTAAACATTAGAGAAAACCAACCATCTGATTCGGTTCCCTGATTCAACTTTGAGAAAAACACGTATTGAACCACTGTCTTATTTTCATAGAACGAACCTTATTTGACTGATAGAAGGATTATCAGATCTGCTTTATTGTTTTCAAACGTCAAATAAAGTGATATTCAGATGTAACTCTTGCTAAATATTATCAATACGTAATAACTATCATAAATAATATAGTAAATATGTCATCGATTTTGACTACAAAAACCATATTTGTATTTTATAAAGGCTTTTTACTACTAAAATCTTGTTATAGCTTGAGTATCTCACATTTCAGATATTAACTGGAGGTGTCGGCGGCAGGGTGAGTACTTCCGGTGGCTACTTTTTTAAACTCATACATTTTAACTCAATATATACTTAATTAATATCTGGGGTTATAATGAGGAGGGTAGCTAGAGGACACGTGCTGGGACTAAGGATGAGGAGGTTAGCTAGAGGACACGTGCTTGGACTAATGATGAGGAGGGTAGCTATAAGAAACTTGCTAGGACTAAGGATGAGGAGGGTAGCTAGAGGAAACGTGCTGGGACTAAGGATGAGGAGGGTAGCTAGAGGACACGTGCTAGGACTAAGGATGAGGAGGGTAGCTAGAGGAAACGTGCTGGGACTAAGGATGAGGAGGGTAGCTATAGAAAACTTGCTAGGACTAAAGATGAGGAGGGTAGCTAGAGGAAACGTGCTGGGACTAAGGATGAGGAGGGTAGCTATAAGAAACTTGCTAGGACTAAGGATGAAGAGGGTAGCTAGAGGACAGGTGCTGGGACTAAGGATGAGGAGGGTAGTTATAGAAAACTTGCTAGGACTAAGGATGAGGAGGGTAGCTAGAGGACACGTGCTGGGACTAAGGATGAAGAGGGTAGCTAGAGGAATCTTGCTAGGACTAAGGATGAGGAGGGTAGCTAGAGGACACGTGCTGGGACTAAGGATGAGGAGGGTAGCTAGAGGACACATGCTGGGACTAAGGATGAGGAGGGTAGCTATAGGAAACTTGCTAGGACTAAGGATGAGGAGGGTAGCTAGAGGACACGTGCTGGGACTAAGGATGAAGAGGGTAGCTATAGTAAACTTGCTCTATAGTAAACTTGCTAGGACTAAGGATGAGGAGGGTAGCTAGAGGAAACGTGCTAGGACTAAGGATGAGGAGGGTAGCTAGAGGACACGTGCTGGGATTAAGGATGAGGAGGGTAGCTAGAGGAAACATTCTGGACGACGGGTGGAGGAGGGTAGTCAGAGAAACACGCCCGTGGTAATGAGAGTATAGCCAGAGGATACGCACCGGATTAACGTTGAGACGGGAGGAGAAAACCACAGTGGTGATATATAAAAATAAATATCACCCACATCGGTATGCTCGTGGGACAAGACGTATAAATATCTTTTTATCTGGTTTACTGGAGACGGAATGTTCGGAGCTGGAATCCTCTCGGTGTAGTCGACTGAAGTTATTTTTCCTAAATTATTCCCTAATCTACCTCCAAGTAAATGCGGGTACACGTTCTCTACATTTTCCATCATAATCCCTGTCCTTATAGTGTAAATATAGGGTTAGCCCTTACTGATAGTAAAACTTAGTGCACGTAAACATAGTAATGTATATATTTAAACACACACATCGTACATTAATATGTAGCCGTTTCATTGTTTCGCCCATCATTATCTTTCCTAACGGATGAAGTTATTTTTTTTCTGTCACATGATGTGTATATTTTGAAAACGCATCACTAGTAGAATTATGGAAAATAATACATACCTACATCCCATGTGGGGATGTTTTATTGTGACAGTAATGTTAGTTCTGGTGTGAGGGTGACGTCGGTAGAGGGTGGAACTCCCACCGACCGATGCAAAAATAAAGCACACACACATACATGAACGTACGTCAATATTAGTTACACGAGGGAGGAGTGTTTTAATACTGTAAATCACGGTTTAAATGAAATTATTTATGTTGACATAAACCAACCCCCTTACTCGCCTCCCCCCTCTTTCATCCCCCGCACGTTATCATCTACTATAGATAGGTATAGTACCGACTGCCAACATTTCGTATGTTATTAGTGTAGAACGCGGGACATGCCGTGTTGATTACTAATTGGTAACATCGTGTTAAAATTGTCCTAAATTCACCACAGTTTTCAATTATATCGAACACGACTTGGCTTGGGGAAGGAAGGGAGGGAGGTACGGAGGGGTTTGGCGTTACTCTACCCCCTCCCCCATCTAACGCCTTCCTTTTTTCCCCCCTCTCTCCGGAGAGCTAAAAACACACTCTCATCTAATTTTTATTCATGTCTGAACCTTGTTCGACATCGTAAACCTTCCCCCCATCCCTCCCCTCAAATTCCCCTACAACTCGCTGACAAATGTGTAATTTCAAATTCAAGAGAAGAGGGGGGTGAAACATTTCATCTGCGAAATGTTGGAACAATACTGGACTGATGAAAGTATCGCAACCCCCAAACGTCTGATAAAACGGGCCAATTTGTGATTGTGGGTGGAAAAATGTTTGCTTTCAATAGCTTCAATTTATCTGTTCTAAATTTTATTTTTATATTTAAGCATTTAACGCAATGATTATTAATGATTTTTTTTCCCACTAGGACTTACCACCATTCCAGGCTATCCACGTTAAATTACTCTAGATGAACTCTTAAACGAAAAACTTGGGTATTGTAAGGTTCACTTTCCTTACGAGGGATTAATAATGAAATATAATGCCATCATGTTGGAGTGAAACTGTATTTTATTACGTTGTGTATTTTTATTTATAGTTTTATCATTGTTGATTTCAACTATACAACTATAGTGGGAGTGATTAGCTTATGAGTCTGAACAATTGGTATCCGTGGTTAATTCGGTGATTTCGATGAAAATATGTATTCTTATGATGGACTAATGCCTGGACAGCTCAGCAACTACCAAGCTAGTGACGAAGCCTACGCTTGCCAAAAGGTTATATACGAAGTCTTGGCTTCTAGAACATTAATTGTGTAACGGAAAGCAGCCGTCCCGCGTCCCTTCCTTGCTTTCCGAGAAGATTTCGCCTGGGTGGCTCATATATTGAGAAGGTTGTTGCACCACGTTACATTTACTGCTATAAGTTAAGGAATAGTGAATTTAGAATATTATCGTGTTAGATCATATCTGATTATATTTATAAATTAATCGAAAAAGGTTGTATTAAACATAATAATTAGAGTATGCCATACGAAAACGGATAATCAGATTGAAAAACTATGTATAAGCTTATACATTGTTCGACTTAGGCCAAAACAATGTATCTGCCAAAATTTGGTTATAATTATTGGTCCCCACTTTTATAAGTAATCTCGGAACAGACAGACAGACTAAAAGCTCTCAAGTTGAGTTAAAAACGGGCCTCGTTCCACTAGGTCAATTTAATGTGATACTACAGTAAACATTAACTTATTTGGATATTTAGTTGTCGGGACTCAGCCAGATTGTTGAGGAGCTTCCGACTAAGTCCAAGCATACCTGAGATTTTATTCCTATTTGGTGTCGTCGATTGATTCCTTGAATTATATAATGCGAGTAATTACAAGCTTACTAGATATGTCATTTTAGGTCGGGCTAAGAGCCTAAAAGTAAAATAAAAATGATAAAATTTAATGAACCTAATAAAATTAAGTTTTTTTTCCACTTTTTCTCTGCAACTTTTAGTTTAAACTCAAAGAACATACTATCATAATTCTAAAACTGATATAAAATTATATTGTTCTACGATTTTTTTTAACTATTTCCTAAACAAGTTGATAACTATTTTCCATTTGGAGTAAAACAAATAACGAGTCACTAATAAAAAAAAGAAAAGGAACGATTGAATATTTCAAAAGACTCTACCGTCCAGATCTCCAGCAATTTAATTGGGGAAAGGGTGGGGGAGAGGAACTCACTTTGAAGGGTTATGACCATCATATCCATATATACCGTTACCCTCTTTTGTATGCCTCTCCGCGCTTTAGGGGTGGAGGGAGAGGGAGGAAACGCTGACGTAACTAAATTTACTTTTCATGATAAAGTCTCTGTACTGTAACATGATTATTGGATTTGGCTTGGCCCAGCTTTTCTGTGACTGCGCAAAGTTGCCGGGAAGACGATAACTTACGGACGGCTGAACGGATTAAAAGCAGATTTGGACCCAGAGCTCTCTTGTAGAGAGAGAGGGGCCTATGCGAGCGATATTTAGTAAGAAGATAGAAGGGATCCTCTTAGTAAAGTCGTTCCCCTCTTCTACCCTCCCATCTCCCCTCTCTCTCTCTCTCACCAGTTGTGGGGACTATTGCTTTTTAACGACCTTGTTAATTGATAAAAGATTGTATGTTTTTGTAATGGTTTTCTAATGATCTCTCGTGCCTTTTCCTACGCCTATACTTAGAGAATATCTTCGGGATACGTCCATTTGTCTACTTCTTCATCACTAATGAATATTTTTTGAATCGCTCTAGGTGTATTATGTATTTAAAACAATAATTATTGATTGTTTCAAGAACAGGTGTATGCAATTATTAGTTGCTGTCTGCTCGCTGGGGGTGAAGTTTTTTTTCCCTAAATGGTCATCCACTCTTCCTCCTCGCAAATGCGGGTTCACCTCCTCAATATTCAACCTTGTTAATTCCTAACCCATTAGAGTAATTAGTACTTAAGCATATAACCCGAGCGGGTGGTAAGACGTAGTGCTAGGTATATATACACAGCAACTTATACCTAGCACTACGTCTTACCACCCGCTCGGGTTATATGCTTATATATATATATATATATAAAGGGTTATCAAATAAATCATATACCATCTAATATGTATTTTATAACTAATTAAAATGGTTAACTCGTATTGGTGGGCACATGGGCTAAATGACAGACTCGTCTAGTATGATTGTATGATTTAGCGGTGACGAGGAGGTCTGGGTTCGAATCATGTCCTGCTGTACTGAGGGGTAATTTCCTTAATTGTTTATCCACGCAAATTTGGGTACATTTCCTCTAAATTCTACCTTCCTTATCCTTGCTACATTAGTGGAGCTAATATGTTATGCGGGTACTAAGGCGTGGTGGAAAAACAAACTCTGCAAAAGTTTTGGTTAAAGGACCACCAAAATTAATGTTGATTATAACATAAGCTTGACACAACAATTTGGCATACCTGTGAAAGATTGATTTATGGCACCTATTAATTTAAAAAAATAGTCTTCAACACAATTTTTTACTCTACGTATTTGAGGAAAAATCCGTTGATATTTTTGCTATCAATGATTTAAAAAAAAACACTGAACAACTATAAACTCTTAAGAAAATTGTTGTTTCCTTTCATTAGTTTACGTATACAAATAGGAACTAGACAGTATTTTTTTAAATCTTCCTTATTAAAAAATTGTGAACTTTTACATATTTTTTATTTTGTTTCCCTTTTTACTCGATTCTTTTTGTACGGAGTTTTACAAAAGAATTAAAACCTTCGTTAGCCAAGGCTTCAATTTTCTATGCGAGAGATTATTTATTTAGATAAAAAAAAACGTTAGCGCGTTTTTAAAATTTATTATTATTACTTTATTTGAAAGGCTGAATATATAAATGGTCCACTACTTAATGGATGACCTATTTGTAGTGATTGGCTTTTGAAAGTGTTCTGTATGGCCGATGAACTAATTAGTTAACACATCTCATCTCTCATGGACTGGGCTTTTGATGTGGTGGAAGCGTCTCCCACCCCCCTTCCTCCGTTTCTCCTCCTGCTTTCATCAAGCAACGAAGAATCCCTCTATAGCCACACTTTGAAAAATGTTAGAATATCTACCCAAATTTTTATCCGTTATCAATAGAGAAATTTGGGCTAATAATAATGCCCTATCTCTCTGCTTCATCAAACGACTTAATTAAAATGAGTTTGAACTGATACATATACTCTAATTATTTTTTTAAAATAGGAAAGCCCGCTTTTGACCACCAACATTGATTAAAATTCACTAAATTTTGTCATTGTAGACATATGTTTTATTTAATTTATTAATTAAAAAGTTCATCTAAAAGGTTATACAAAACAAAATCCATGATGTCAGTCCACAATCGAGCTATACCGGTCGAGCGGCAGCAGTTTGTCGGCAATGATAGTGCCAACTTCTGCTAATAGAGGGTTTCATGTGGTCAGTACAATGAACCCACCAGCCTATAATCTCAATTTTCTAGATCGGAGCTGCTACTTTTTAATTCACGTAAAACTTCCACTTATACTTTTTTTTTATGAATGACTGTATAATCTCTCTTGACATTACTAACTAAACGGACTAAAAATATAAACACAATCGCAGTATTTTTTTTATTCACGCCACTCTGGCAGCACGAGTTTCTAGTTTTAAAGTAAAGGGGATTCTTTTAAAAATAAGACTGTACATTGAAATGTTATTTAACTTATTTTCATGGTGTTATTTCTGTTAACATTTTATTAATATTTATATATATTATATTGTAAAAAAAAATCATTTTACTTGCTTAGTTTATATAAATTCTGAAATCCTTAATTTATTTGGTTATGTTTAGTTCCATCATTTTTGAATGACATACCTTAGGTCTAAACTAATTATAACCCATTTTACAATTGATCTGTGCCATTATTATTCGAGTGTTGTACCTTATTGGTGATGTAATTTGTGTGGTCGGTAAAAGCTACTGTTATCACTGATGTAGGTATTGATTATCCCTTCAAGAAAGAACTGTGGGAGTCCTCGGTATAGTAAGTGCTTAATGTACGTATTAATTAAGAAATGAAGGTGAAGGCCACAGGTCTTGGGAAGGGGAGCTTCTTGTCAGATTACTGAGTGTTTTACAAATTAACATTGTTTTTTCTGTCAATATTTGACAGTGGCTCCCACAACATAATTAATATACATTAAATTTGTTCAATATATTCAGAAACCAATGACGTATTACAGTCCGAGATATATATAGGTGGCCACTCGCAGAGTACAATTATATTTAAACTTTTCTTATTGAATAGAAAATATTTATGAACAAGAAACATGCTTTAATAATTAACATGAATTGAAAATCAACATTTTGATCAAATTTAAAATAAAGATATAATTTAATTGTTGCAGTTATCATTACTTTAGTGCTTTAATAATACTATTTTAAGGTAGTGGGAGTTAGTATAGTCAACCTTTCCTGCCTTGTTCAGCTATAAAGTATCAATCGCTGTTAGGCCAAACGGTTTAAAATACAATATGTCTTTTTCTGGAACTATTCATATATTCTGTCTAAATTTATACTCTCTTTCGCCCTTTACCTACAACCATCCTTTGTCATTTCAATAAGAAATACTGGAAATAAAGCTATGTAACTTCTAATCTCATAGTAAAGAGGAAAGATTACTGCTAGTTCTCATATATCTTGCAATTTTTTGTTGTGAGCCTATACAAAAAATACTGTATTTGTTAGGGGAAGGCTAAATCTACAACCCTTTTTAATCAAGCCTAGTCTCATAGCTTCGGAAATATGATTACAAAATCATTGAAGATAACCTAATGTCATATCTTCACCCATTTTTTTATCTTTTAATAAAACTCAAACTATAGGGTTATTAAGTAAAAAGAGCCCTGTTGGAATCTTTCCACTTTATTTTGGTGTGAACCAAATTTTGAAATAACGCATCATATAATTGAATATTGCTCTAAAACTGAACGTCTGCGGGGCAATTTCTCGCTTACCGAGACGGCCCCATTTAATGGTTTTTTCTCTAAAATTTATTACATTTATCATCAAAGTGATTAAATATTATTATTATTATTATTATTATTATTATTATTATTATTATTATTATTATTATTATTAGCAGCACCGCGTCTTACTACTCGTTCGGGTTATACGCACTTACGCTAGTGTGGAATGGTAGGGTGATTGTAAGATGAAATTAAAGACGTACAGTTTAACGTGGGATCCGAACCACGGTGGAGGCCTGTCAAATATTAAATAATGAATTTAAGGGGTAAGACGGGGATGGTAATTTGGAGGAAGTGCACACGTATTAGCATGAGAGGGAATGATAAAGCCACTTCAAAAAATTCAAATGTGAAAAACTACCCCTCAATGCGCTAGCCAGAGATTCAAACCTCGTCACCAACAATTCATTATAGTGCGAGATTGATGACCTTGCACCATGTAGCCACTGATACGGATTTGTTAAATGATTGTATTTCGCTGTGAACGTACCTTAAGTCATACACGATGCACCCTCAACTTTATGCAGAGGCATCACTCACGTTCTAATCCTAGTTTTCTCACGTAATCGCTGGAGTGTTGCTTGCTATAAATTATTCTGTTCGTCTTTCTCAAGCTCCCCGGCCTCCCCTCCCCCCCCCCNCAGCATCAGAGCTCTTACCAACAGGCCTGTGCAGGCAGTATCCATTCCGGACACGAACTCGAGACCGCAATATCATCCAAGAAACTCCTATTGCGCTGTCCATACCTACTGCCATGTTATTTATCCCGCTGCTGTTTCAATGTTGCGGTAAGGAGTTTACCCGTATTGTTCGGAGAAAAAAAATCAAACGATTTCGCGTTTTTAGAATACAAATGAATCGTATGTTCATCCAGGAGATACAATGCTCTTTATTCACTACACCTCCGAGAATAGCTTGGGATAATTGATTTCCTTTTTATTACCTTGGTTGACTGCCTTGACTTTAAATTTATTTATTTGAGGTATTTAACGCGAACTTTATGAACCGATTGATTAGGCATGTATTAGCACACGAGAATTTCTATGAGTAAGATCCAAAGGACCTACCAATTTTGACGGGAAAGGTATTTTCACATATCTTCGAGGGTTCTTTTAAAACATGCCACAATCGACATAGGACCGACGGCTTTACTTTCCCCTCCAAAGGAAGTTGTGTTACGGATTTTTATTCCTTAAGAAAAATCCCTCGACCCCGGCTGGGTTTGAACCTACAAACATCGGTTCCTGAGGTGAGCACTTTACCCCAAAACCACCGGGGTCTACAACTAATTAACGCCTACAAGAATATCCTAGATTTGTAATTTGAAAACATTTTTATCATATTTAGTGCATATCTCCTTAAATAGATTATTGTTATTTACTTCTACTCACATTAAGCAATCCAAAGTAGACCCGTTATTTAAAAAAAATATTAACTATCAATGTTTGGCACTTATAAAGTCAACTGCACTTATCAAAATATAAATTATTCAACTAAAAGCAACTCATGCTAAAATTTGATCTCATAAGAAAATACACAAACCTAGCAAAAGTCATAATATTTAATGCCAAAAAATAATCAAATGATTTTCTACTCATTTTCACGAAACTCATAACTGTATTTTAGGACATCATTGCTCTTTAGATATTTTTTTCTTGCGGTTAAAATTACCATAACTTTTAAACATATATACTCACCTATTTGGATTTAATAAGTGACATACAGAGTTAAACGTTGAACTATAGCCCTAAATATGGAAACGTTTGTATTAAAGATGTTTAAATAATACAGTAAATATATAACTGAAATAATAGCCTACTTACCCGCCTCGGTGGCGTAGTTGGCTAACGCGCTTGTCGTGTTGATCTCTATTGCTGAGGACGGGGAGATCGAAGATCGAATCTCGGTCGGGTTAACTGGGGGTGGGTGGGTTCCTAAATGGTTTTCCACCCTCCCTCCCCGCAAATGCGGGTTTACTTCCTCTAATTCTAACCTTCCCAATTCCTAATCCATTAGAGTAATTAGTACTTAAAGCGTATAACCCGAACGGGTAGTAAGATGCGGTGCTAAATATATATATATAAATAGCCTACTTATGGAGAAAAAAAAAAATTCAGTGGTGGAAGGAATTATTAGGCTTACTCTTTATAATACGATCAGTGGCGGCTCGTAGCTAAAATTAGTGGGAATACTGCTCCAGAAATTTTTTAGCCTTTGTTTTAAAATTGTTTAAAAGGAAAAAAAAATGTATAAAAAGAAAATGTATTCAAAAACTTGATAAAATCTTAACAAAAAACAAACAAACATGTTTTACTTACTTTAACTTTAATTGTTACAGTTCAAGCTTTATCTTAGTAATTTAAAAACGAAATCCATTCTTTTTGTTTTAATTTGCGCAAAAAGTTCAATAATTTTCTCCTTGATCTCTGGATGACAATTGAGGAAATTTTTCTCCATTTAAAGTACTGCAAGAGCATTTATTCTTTCTGTTAAATAAAAGAACCGAAAAATAATGAATCAAATAGAATAGCTGGAAGCAGAATAAAAATCTAATTCTACACTCTTTTACACTTTATCACATTCAAGAATATGGTACACGGTTTTTAAGCACAACACACACTGAGAAAAAAAATCACTCCCTTTCAGCATCACGCCAGAGCCGACACTGTGAGAACAGCAGTGCTCTCTCTACCTGGCAGTCCCGCCTTCTTCCCCACCTCCCTCCTATGTACACATGCGCACAACAGTCAAACACCACGTCGCTGGCACTGTGAATCGCACAGTTCCATACAAAGATTTTTGATTATTTTTCATAAACTGGGGAATGGCTACCGAAGTACTGACATTAAGCTTAAGGAATAATTATTGTACTACAAAAATAAAGAAATAATTAAAGAAAAAAGGACTCATTATATTAAATGTTATCGATAATATCAAGTGCAAATAGGAGGTGCTATAGTTCCGCAGTGCCTATACACGAGCCGCCACTGAATACGATAGTTAAATATTATAATTTTTCTCTCTGGTGTGGGAGGTTTTTTTTTTTTGCAATGGATTTTTGGAATATATTATTTAGTTTAGTTTTTGCAAGGTTAAGTTTACGGTCTAGTTTAAATATGCGTTTGTTAACTATGTAAATTGCGAATATCTCTAACGGATGGCATTAAGACGCTTAACACTTAAAAACTATGTATGTAGATACTGTTCGCAAAATAGAAATATATGTACATACATCAGAATATATATAACCAACCAAATAAGAATTAACTTTTTAAATATCATCTAACTCGGTCGTCTACAGAAGTGAAAATGGAATTAAGGATAGAATAAAAAAAATTTTATCTCGACTTAAGAAATGCTTAGCATATTTATTTTGTTATGTAGTTTGTTCGCTCCCCCCACGGAATTATGTGCGCTGTGAAATATTTAGTTCAAACTTTCATAAAACCCTTAATAATTACAAGTTAAGACTTTCTAGATCAGCAGAGATTGGAAGGGGATGCCAAGTTATTCATTTAGTGTGCGCCGGTTGTCGCAGAAAGGGAATTCACACATAAAGTCCGTTCACCGTATGAATTGTTTTCTGAAAGGCCTTTTTCCCTACCAGAAATTTATTATATAGTAGGATATGGTTAGGCTAAAAGACCTTTCAGACAGTAATTCCTACCGTGAATGGAGTATAACTGAAAAGAATCAAGGAAGAATAACCTTAAATGGGCGAATAGTAAGTGGTTTAGGGGGGGAGTTTGGAGAATGAGAGCATCTAAAGAAGAAAATGTTAGTAAAGACGACCAGATAAATCTAAAAAAAAAGATAGAATTTAAAAAAAACTTTTCTCTAATTGTAGAGTTAAGTGCTTTTAATTCCCTTGGCGAATAATAATAATAATAGTAATAAAAAAGGATCCTGTCAAAACGGTTTTCTTTTTATCTTTAAAAGACTAACTTGACTCAGATTTAAAACTACTTAGAGTAACAAAAGGAGTACAGAACGAACTAAATAATGAAATAGAATTAAAGAGTACAAGAGGAATGAAAGCATTGGTATGGGTACATTGTAACTCACAAAGTATGTATAGAACTATTACATTAATATATATTATGTTAGTCTTGTAATGACAACTTTTCACATGATTGGAACTTTCGGACAGCAATTTTCGTTTGAGAAGACATCACGAGAAAATCGGTATTTTGGATGGTGACGAATTAGGTGTAAACTATTTTTCTTTTGTAGCCTAGATTAGTAAATTTTAATATCATTATAGAAAAATGTATTAAGGGTAACATACGACTCTCAGCGATTCCAATAATTAATTCTAACTCAACATTTATATATTTTACTTCCAAGTCGATTAGCTACAGCCAATTTTCGTAAGAAGAACTTTGTCTAAAGGCTAAATAAACTACCAGATCTAGTTTCACGTATTCATACGTCATGTCATGTGATCTGCAGATGTCACTTTTGATCGATAGTATCATTATTTAATATCTATAAAATAACTCCAATAATAAAGTAAAATGTTTTCAATTTTTTTTTAGCACTGTGTCTTACTACATGTTTATGTTTTACCCATGTGTACTAACTACGCTAACGAGTCAGGAATAAGGAAGGCTGAGTTTAGAAGAAGTATACCCGTATTTGCATGGAGGGAGAGTGAAAAACTATTTTGGAAAATCCTCTTTTTGTACACCCGATCTCCCTGTCATTGGCATTCTAGCCTAACACGAGAGTGACGCCTTAGTTCATGCGGCTACAGAAACAGGCTGCTATCATTGTTGACAGCAAAACATGTGTTTGTATTCTTTAAAAGCTTCTTTCTACTAATATCTTACTATAGTTAACAAACGTGACGATTCAAATAATTAATTAATGCCTACATTTTAATTTTTTTATAGGATTGTATTGACTACAAAAAACTTAATCTGAGGGGTAGAGATGAGGAGGACAGGTTGGATAAAATACACCCACATTAGTTTGGAGAGGAAAATGGTAAATCCACGTTGATAAATCACATATGGAAAACTACCGTTTATACACCAAGGCAAGATTCGTGTCGCGACCTCCTTGCTACCGACAATCCCATCTATATAGAATCTTATGACTTAGATCACGTGGCCAACGGCGTGAGTTGATAGCTAATTGTTCAATTGGTCATTAATTTTTTTTAAGAAAACACTTAATTTAACTGCTCCATTCTAGGTTTTTTTTTAGGGAGAGTGAAAACGAGAATTAATTTTACACATAGCCCACATTGATGGGCACATAAAGTCTGTTCACGGTAAGAATTGTTTTCTGAAAGGCCCTTTTCCCTACCATAAATCTATTATATAGTAGGATATTGGTAGGAAAAAGGACCTTTCAGAGAGTAATTCCTACCGTGAATGGAGTATAGAATGATTGTCAGTCTCATCTAGTCTGGTTGGTGATATGGAGATCGGGGTTTGAATCTCGCCTGGGTGTACCAAGTTTAATTTACTTAAATGGTTTAATAGTTTTATTCCAAATCAAATGCAGGTATATTTAAGCTAAATGTTTCCTTTCTCATCTATACCGTATTGGGCTGGTTAAATGCAGATACCCCGGATGGGTAGTAAGACGGGGTGGTAAAAAAAATCATAATATTACACTTATATCGAAATACACAAGATATGCTGTTGTATAAACGCCATGTTGGAAAAACAACAACGCATTCTTCTGTGTATAAACTTAACCATGTTAAGCTGTCAGCTCTTCCCCACCAACATTTTTTCGCGGTCCCCTGAACAAGAGCAGAGAGCCGTAATAATTGTTGATGACAGATTTAGGTCATTGGGTTAAAACGTGATGAAAGTCTCTTCCACTGTTATACGTTGTTTTTTTACATCGTCGAACACAGAGAAGGGGAACATGGATACAAAGGAAGTTAGATTTTTTTTTTAAATGAAATAACTTTGATTTGTAGTTTTGCTTTTATTTTATGTATCGATAATAGTTTGTAAGATAACATACGAGGGATTGTGAAAATTTAAACAAAACGTGTTGGTACTAACTGTTGTCTTTTTAGTTAAAAAAAACAAGAATCACAATGTATTGCGATAGTGTTGTGTAACTACAGTCGGTGTTGGGGTACATTTAGCAACTTGTTGAAGTATCATGTTTTTTTAACTTCCCCCAGTATATGTTTCAAAAATTTATTTTGTGTAGGAACACTAATTGGTTATTTAATATACAATTTATTTAAGCAAAACGCACTTTTTTTATTTGGTCTGTGGATTTGTAGCACTGAGAGGTACATTGGTACAAATTGAGTATACTGCCTATTATGAAATAGTAATTAATTTTCGAATAGTAATGTTTTTTTATGTAATTTGTTTTAATGAACTTTATATCTAAAATGGGGTGTAATTTTGGCGTCCATCCAGTGAACATAACTTACTTTCGTGGGGTTCGAATCCAGGGTTGGGTCTACTGAGGATGGTTTTTCTTAATGGTTTCCTTCTCTCCTTCCACTCGAATGCATGTAGCCTACCTCTAAAATGCTTCCTACCTCATATCTATCCTATTAGAGTAGCTATCATATTATGTGCGTATAGCCTGAACAGGTGGTAAGACTCCACGGAAAAAATAAACAAGTTAAGGTGAGGTGGAAGGGGACGCGAGAAAAGGTAAGTGATTTTGCAATATTTCTTATAGCAAAACATTTCTTTGTCCAAAACAAATAAAATATAGCATCAGTAACAACCTTTAGTTTAATTTTTCTTCACATCGTGATATCACCATTTGTTGAATATCTGTCAAGAATGTCCTGGAATTTGATGACAACTTTTTCTATTCATTTAAAAAGTTTCTCATCTAATGTCGCTATGCTTATGACATATATCCAACAAGTGTTAATATCACCGTATGAAGAAAAATTAAATGTTGCATCTGGAGAAATATTGAATTTAGTTTGGGAAAAAAAGTTTTGCTGTAAGAACTGCAAATCCACTTACCTTTTCTCGCGTCCCCTACATCTCCACCTTAAGTTATGTCTCATGTATTACCCGGCGGACGAGAAAATAGAGCTAGCAAAAATCTAGCTATTTATATATTCATGACCTAAACTAAGTGCCAGATTCATTTCCCTTGTCCGAATGTAATTTTTGCACTTTTTTTCATATATATATATATATATATATATATATATGTAGTAAAGTTCCACTTTAAGTCAATCATTTTTTACTATCGGTGAGGCTATTAGCAACCTTTCCCTATTTAACAGGGTGATAAAGTTGGGTTACATTTTGGAAATAAAAGTTCCAATATTCTCCTTTAGAGAAGGATTTAGACCAATTATTTTTAGGATCGGATGTTGCTGGAAACCAACCCTTCTATAATCCCAATTGTAGCTTAAAACCTTTATCCCAAACCGGTCATGCAATCAATCGCACACCTAACTTTGTCTGCACACATCACACTAATTTCAAATAGCAGTTTTCCCGTTTTTATCTTTACATTCTAATTTTCATAGGAAGCATAATAGCTGATATATTTGTATATATTCATACGTCAAACCATTTACTTAACAGCTGCCTCTTTTGACCAACTTAGATGGCCTCGTGGTCTAACGCGCTGTTAGAGTGCTAAACTAGACTGCCGATGACGGGAAGATCGAGGTTTGAATCCTGGTCGGGTTTACTGAGGGTGGTTTTCCCAAAATGGTTTGCCACTTTCGCTTCACGCGAATGCTGGTACACTTATTCTAAATATATTCTTCCTAATTACTCAAAACACTAGCATAATTACTATATAAGCATATAGCCCGAACGGGTATTAAGACGCCGTGCTAAAATAAAAGGCTGTCACTTTTAATACATAAAAAATAACACCAGTAAAATAGAAAAATGTTATCAACTCTTGCCGCAAAAAATTTAATATTTTTTAGAAAGTCTTTCCCATCAAAATTGGATTATATGTTGACCCGTGTTTGTAATTTTCGAGACGTAATCAGAGGTTTTAGTTGAAGGGTGCTATGTGAGTAATGGCGAGGCTCGTCGTTCTTACAATCTCTCGCAGCTGTAAGAAGGGAAGACCAGGTAGCAGGTATCTCGTGTAATTAGTTGTCAGCTGTTGATGAGTGCGTGTACAATAGAAGTAATACCCAGCACAAGCAAGGGAAGGATCTTATCGAAGTTTGTCTATTGCTCGTGAGGCACATCGCAAAGAAAATGGTTTTACCTGAACTGGGGTTAAGGTGCTGTCTCTTCTCGTGATTTGCTAGAGGGGAAGTAGGACGGTACATGCAGAACGTGAATAAAATAGGCCTAATAAACGACGGAGGATCTTTGACAAATAAACATTTAATTCCCTGATAACCGAAAACATACTCTGTACTTAATGATAGTAGCTTAGAGAACGTGCACCTGCATTAGAATGGAGTGAAGATAATAAACCCACAACGGAAATCCCTGTTGAAAACGGCGTCCAATATGCAAACCTTTTCCTTATCGTTAACGATAACCTTGATATATCTACAAGGAATTAGATCCATTAATATAATTTAAATGAAATGCACGTGAATTTGTGTGAATAGCTTTGGTTAAAAAATAAACACCAATACACCCTCCAGGGATTCGAACCCTTACATCCACATCATCGGCAGTTTATTCGATTGTGAGAGTGACGCCTTAAACTAGGCATGCCAAAAGTTGCGGCCCGTGGGCTGTGAAAGGCCCGATCCATTATTATATGCGACCATCGGTTCTTTCGATGAACCAACATAAAATACGGTCAGATTCATCTTTTTATAAACGTAGAAGATATACACAATTTAGAATCATGACATTTGAAAATTTAAAACTATTTCGGAAAATATACCAAGCGAGGTTGGTGTACGTAATTTTTACTCTTTACTGTTGAGATTTATTCCCAAAAATTGTTTTGTTCGCCTACAAACTTGTGTAAACAGTTAATTTAATTTTTGTTTTAGTAAGGATTTTAAAATTGATATTTATCTGACAATATAAATTTTATTATTATATTTAAATCGGAAAATGACACCTGGACACGGGAATCGAACCCAGGACCTTTGGTTTAGTTAGCCAATGGCTTTACCACTAAGTTATCCAGGAGTCGTGCCCGTGCCCAAGACACAGAGAAAAAATATACCCAGACACTCAACCTCCAAGTTAAAATGGTTGCGATCCTTTTGACAGCTTGAGTCCCTCAACACTAGGATCGCTGTGGCTAGTTCCATCATCACCCAGCAGTGACACTAACGAAACCCATTGTTGGAGGACTAAAGCTAGCAAAAGGAGCGCAGTGAAACACCCGTAAGGTTAAGAGTCTGTTTCTTATTTGTCTGTGACCCAAGGTCATTCTTCACTCATATCTTAAGACAGTCTTTGATGGACTGCGGAAAATCTTCAGCTACATTTGAACAATCGAATGATTGTGATCTATCAGATAACACAGCAACCTTTGACTCGCGAGAGCTCTATCATGTCAATAGTGCAATAATGGTAAAAATACATATCACAAGATTAATTAAACAACCAAACTGTTAAAGTTGCTACATCTTTAGCTAGTAGTTTGGCTCCCCTCTGTAATTTAAATTTTCAATGTGGCCCTTTTGACCAAACGAGCTTGACACGCTTGCCTTAGACCACGTGGCCACCCAAGCGGATAACACTTGTGTTGAATATTTAAATGATCAAGGCTGTACATATACTACACCTAACAATTTATGTTTTAATTCGAATATATTATGTTGTGTGCCAGCTTTGTGCAACTGACTGTTTTTATTATATGGTGAGTTAGTTTGGAGGGCACATTAACGCGACTCCATAGAGCCATGTTAACTTGTAATTGAAACTTTTTTTTTACCCCTATGTGTATGTTTGGTAATTAATTTGAATTCCAGTCTAGTGCATGTGGTATGGCTAATACAACTGCTAAAATAGCAGATAAATTATGTTCATTGAGTTCGTTATAGTGTTGTTTCCACCTATTTTTTTCTAGAAATTACTGAGCACTAATTTAGAACTGCTATCAGTTTTTGCCTGCGTTCCGAACGCCGGTTATTTAAACCAACGACTGGCTATTAAAGTCTACTCTAATGTCTAGACTCAAAGTTTCACTAGAACGCTGAAAATAATACACTCCACCCCCCC
>CABFVX010001488.1:100979-121614 GCA_902151425.1 Timema shepardi | reverse complement strand
CCCCCCCACCCCCGTCAAGTCAAAAACATGTTCACTTTGCCGTATGGATATTAAAAGCTTATACATTAAAAACAACAACTCATATTTAATAATTAGGTAGGCTACGTTACGGTGAGGAAATTCGATGACCATTTATTTTTATTTTGATGAAAACCTTGTTACAGAAAATTAGAAATTAATATTACTTTATAAAATTATTTTATCAATACTATAAACACTTGTGTTTGAATAGTCAGAGAAATAAAAAACAATATTTAGATAATAATCAAGTTTTTAGTTATGATGTATCAAATAACTTTTTATTTTAACTAAATTATGTATTCGTATGCTCAGGTTTAATAAATAAGAAAAAAAAGTGGAGTCTTGTCACATTATTTAATAGACTTTTAACATATTTTATTATCGGCTTGAACATATTTCCGTCTCTATTTGTTGAACGTAACGGATACAGTGCGAGAAACTACTAATTACTTGGTTTCTAACAATGGCAATTTTCTCACTTGACCGTTTCCCTTGAGTCTTTGTTTTGTAAAATTAGTTTTCACAAATGAGTCTTTTAGACCTGTACATTTCTAGAATACAATTTATATTAAGTCAAAACAAAGCGTATGAGATATTCTGATAAGTTTATTAACAATTTATAAAAACAACTATAGCTACATTAATAAAATGAAGCGTTTGTTTATTTGTCTGTCAGAGCATTACATGATATCGACCACACGCAGAGAACTGACATTTTAAAATGCACAAACATATACACCTCGAAGATAGGACTTTAAATTTTTGATTAGATATCTTAAAATTGATTAAAAACTGGGTCGAAGGACCAAAAACGAAGCATTTTTTTCCTCTTTGTTTGAACCAAAGAAATTACCCGGGTACTTCTGCTATTTTAATATATTAATACCCGCCTCGGTGGCGTAGTTGGCTAACGCGCTTGTCGTGTTGATATCTACTGCTGAGGACGGGGAGATCGAGGTTCGAATCTCGGTCGGGTGAACTGGGGGGTTCCTAAATGCTTTTCCACCCTCCCTCCACGCAAATGCGGGTTCACTTCCTCTAATTCAACCTTCCCAAGTCCTAATCCATTAGCGTAATTATTACTTAAAGCGTATAACCCGAACGGGTAGTAAGACGCGGTGCTAAGTAATAATAATAATAATAATAATAAATATATTAATGACCTCAATTTTTATAGTTTGTTTAACAAATCCACCGGCCATTTTCTCATAATATTTTCGGCTAACTGTAACTATCACCTAAGTTATTTTTATACCATGTCTTACCACACCCTCGTGCTATCTGCATCAAACTATAATATTCGGTTAGGGATGATAAAATTAAAGTACAGAATAAATGTATTTGCATTCGCGTGTAGAAAGAGGAAGAAAAATTTTAGGAAAATCTGCCCTCAGTAACACCCGGCTGAAATTAGAGCCCCAGCCTCCTTCTCAACGGCGAAAATAAATAAATAGACGAGCTTGACGTTTAATCCGCGTGTCCACCGATGCGGGTATCATTATCAACTTGGTTGAAATAGGGCTTAGAGCTTGAGATTAATAAAATGTTTCCCTAGGTTTTATCATGGGAAACGAGCTGACAAAGAATACAAAACAACAACATAATTATTCGGGATGTTGTGTTTGAATAGACTGCAGTGGATTAAAACGAGTCTGCAGTGAAATTTAATCATTCAAATTTATTTAGTGTGCCCGCGTGGATAATTTTACCGGGCGCATTGTTTTTCTCACTTCGAACCCTGCTATTATTTATGTTTCTGCATCCTTTTTGTCACCGAATGATGTTTTACTTCATTCCGAAATCTTTTCATTTGGAAAATGCGGTTGGGAAAAGCAATAAATCTACCATGTTTCTTTTTTTATTATTATTATTTCGAAGGGTGTTTTCAGGAAATAGAACGTATATTAACTGTTGATGACACTATCATAATATATACAGATGCGAGTAGGCCTATATTTGCATTGCCACGCGTGTATGGCGCTTACGGGTAGAAACAAACTCATGCGTGAATATTTGAAAGGTACAGGGGAAAAAGTGGTAAAATCAAATTGAGTTGGTGCTGCCATCTGTTAGACAATCATGATTCCTTTCTAATGCGCTTTAGATTATGGTTAAAAGAGGTCTCTGTCATATTTAAATTACTAAAAAAAAGTATTTGCTCGGGTTTTTACGGAGTTTGAGATATAAAAGCTGTCCTGGAAAATGTGTGTAATGTGACTTTCCTCCTTTTTCTCTTGTAGCCTTCATTTGTTGTAAAGTGAATGCCCATACCTTTGGTGAAGTAGTTGGGGTGGCTTACCATTTGTATAGAATGTTCTGGAACAATTGGTAACGTATTTGTGTTTTATTTAATTTTCTTGTTTTTTAAATTTATCACAGGTTCATACCCCAGTTCTCTTATGAATGGACAAATCAAAAAGTCAGATTTTTTTATCACCGCGTCTTATTACCCATTCGGGTTATACGCCTTGGTTAGGGATACAGGTTGAATATAGATGTAGTGTACCGGCATTTGCGTAGAGGGAGAATGGCAAACAATTTAGGGAAATAACTTAGTACATACGACCGGAATCGAATCCCACCCTACCCATCTTTGGCAGTCCTATCTTTTGTGAAAGTAGTGCCTTAGACCGTGCAGCCACCGAAGCGGGCTATGAATAATGTTTTATTTATCTAAATAAGAACCCATGACAGAATTTCTTGAAACCTAAAACGGCCCCGATTCTTAATTAAATAACTGGTGGAACCTAGGTACCGAAGAACGATCCAAGCCTAGTTTTACGAAATGCTTATATTCTCATAAGACAAACAAAATAGCCTATATTTAAAATTTGAAGCGATTCCTTTTACATTTAATAATAAATAAAGTTTGTACCCAAAAATTTCAAATAATTTAAAAAATATATAAATTGTTAGCCACAATTTCTGAAAACGACAATTTCATTCGAGATCAATTTATTGAGTTCATCAAGACATATTGTTTTTTTAAAGTCGTAATTCTCTTGTCAGATTGGCCTGCTGATAACATTCGGATTGGGGCTCGAATCCCGTTTGGGTCTACTGAAGGTGGTTTTTATAAATATTTTCCTACTCTCCTTCCGCGCAAATGTGGGTAGATTACCTCTAAAATGCTTCCTTCCCCATTAGAGTAATTATCATAAATGCGTATAACCTAAACAGGCAGTAATAAATAATAATCACAAACCCGATGATTTGGACAAGTAAGGCTTGGCCGCACAATGGACCAGACAAAATGTCTTGGTAAAAGCCGTCTTAACGTCAAACTTAACATGCATTTTCATGATAGTGCCACACACCGACAATTTCTTGGTAAAATACAGCTTTAGTCACAAATAGACACGATTAGACGTCTGGTCGTAGGACACTGAATTTATGTTTTCGCTAAAGACATTTCCATCCACGCATGCGCGAGTTGACTGCAAACCTAATACCGTACCTTGTGGTTTGTTGTTTTTATCAGTTGACTGCTAACCCTGCTGCCATACTGAGTTTTTGTTGTTGTTCTCGTGGCATTTTCCATCGTGAGTAGTCATTTAATTCATTTATGATACTACATACATCTATTTCTTCATCGCTTGCCATCTTTCCACTGACCACCACTCCTTGTGATCGAATGTATTTTCAAGAGACAAATTGTCTGGTCGAATGTCTTTTCAAAATACGAATTGTCTTGTGTTGTCTTGTCTTGTCTGATCCAGTGTGTGGTCAGCCTAAAATAGTGTTGACCAAGGCAATTTTTTGCTGGGGTAAGACTCGTCCTATTTTATAACATTTAACATATTACTTTAACTCAGCGATATATTTGTCTATCTCGAGAAAAAAAAATTCTTTATGGAGGATAATTTAATTTTCACTTTCCAAGCTGACATAATATCAACACATGATTCATAAAATAGTTTAATTCTGGAACCGACACAACACACATTCCCCTGGCCGTCAATTGTTCGCAATAGAAACTCAAACTCCACCAATTAAAATTTTTCATCATGCTGGGGATAGAATCTTGGACCATTGTTACAGTATGCAGATATTCGACTGACTAAGCTAAGTAGTGGTATACTAATTAATTAATATCACAATTAACAACAGTTAAATCAATCTCAGATGTAGTCAAGCACTCGTTCACCGTTTATGGAAAGGTCGGAATTATAATCCTGACTTGTTAAACTAGGGGCTGATTTCTATTGTTTTAACATCCTCTCTCATAACGATCTTCTTCTTAAGTCAACAACCCGAAAATTGATTTGATGTGATTTCTCTCCATCCAGAGATGGGCATGTACTTAGCCCTTCAGATGGCTAGTGCTGTCTGCACCATCTGGTAGCAATCCCATGTACTAGGGGAGTTCAGGAAGTGTGATAATTCCCCTTTGCCTTCCACGACTAGTATCTATGAGCGAGTGCGAAAGGGCTTACCAATTTTGCCGGGAATGTATTTTCATATATCTTCAAAGGTTCTTTTATATACATGGAACCGACGATTTTACTTCCCCTTCGAAGAAAATTGTGTTACGGACTTTTATCTCTCAAGAAAAATCTGTTGACCTCAATTGGGTTTGAACCCACAAACATCGGGTCCTGAGGCTACACTTTACTCCAAGACCATTGAGGTCGACCTCTTAATGATAATGAAGTGCATTTCCATCTAAAATACCATCTTCATTCCTACCTTTTAGATTAATCCACTAAAAACTTTTGATTTTAAAAGTATAGTTAAGGGGAAAAAATGGAAAAATTATTTAAAATACGCGTTAGAATAATTAAAATAGATATTTGAATGCCTTTTTTTTTCTTATAAAATAAAAATAATTTAAGAACACAATTAACTTTACGAATGAATATATTATTTGAACATTATTTCAAAGGTTCTTTCATTAAACAAATATCAGTATTAAAATTGAGTACCTCTAGTCCAGTCTCTTCTTAAAGGCACACAGCCATAAAAAAAAAGAGAGTTGATTGCGATCAAAGAATACTTCACGCAATTATTTTGTCCGCGCAAGAAGTGTACATGTCCAAGGGGTTTGTATGAAAGACATCCCTATCTTGCTCTCAACAATCTATGTTTTACGTACCTCTGGTTTCTTTTAACTTTCTTGGTTTTTCTTTATTCAGATTAGATATTAATATCTCTTCTGTAATGATGTTCGCTTTTGATGTTTTCGATTCGTTTGTGTGCGTTTTACTCAAGTTCTTGTTTAGTTTACAAAGTTTTTTTAAACAAATAATGATCAACGCAAAGGTTATACCAATGATTTAAAAATATATATACTTATTACAAATATCGTCTTTAGAATAACAGTTTAAAGATATCATCAACAAAGACGAGTATTTTACAATTAGTTAAGAGTGTGGATCACTAGGAAGGGGTAGGACATTTAAGATTTGGCTAAACTGTGTAGACGAATGTGTGTAAAAGAGAAACATTAAGCGTTTTGAAAATAAAAGAGTATGCATGATTTGGTGTATGGATGTTATTTAAGCGAAGGGAGTATGCAAAGATAGGTGCGTGGGTAGAAATTTAGTGAGGATGGATTAAGTACGAAGCTGTTGTTTTTGAGCTATATTCACAGTTTCTTTCCTACCCCATAAAGTCTGGCTGGTCCAACGTCTTTCTTCCCAAGGGCCAAATCAATTTTCACCGTGGCCCGAAGATATATTTGGTAATCTCATCAATTTAATAAAGGATTTAAAAAAATCTTAATACATTAATCTGATATTTATTTGAGGTAATTAATGTGCACTTTCACATCTCGACAGAGGGTTTTTCTTTAATTTCCCTCAAGGATACTAGGGGGGATACATTTTCAGTGAACGTGGGCTGCATTTGGCCGCCAGTTTGTAACGACTTACATGCAAAAAGTTTAAACAAATGGGGTAACACTCACCCTCTGCCTTGTTGGACTTTAATTCTTTCGCACATGTGCACTGACCTTTCTTTAACACACAATTCCACGGACTGAATGGAAGTGTGACTGTACTCTCTGCTCAAGAAGAAAGCCACGCCAGAGAAAACAAGCGAAGGTGACTCCGCGCACCTAGTTATCATTTCCTCCGCCTGGACTATTCCAGATCCTTCTACTAGTTCTTAGGGTGTTAGCGTCGATTCCTTGTGCTGTCTGGATCTGTCCCTTCCACTCCGCTTTTCCCTTTCTTTCCCCCTACTCTCTCTCTCTCTCTCTGGGCATGTAAGTTCGTGTACTCGCTATAAGTTGTGATGTTTCGCTAGTATCGAGACTCATTGTACCATAGACTTGCAGAAGGTGAGAGAGGCAAATTAAGCTAAGGGTTAATTTAATTAATCAACATTCTTTTTCAGATAAATATGTGGGGATCTCTTCAAAATTGTTGATTCGGACTTGTAAATTTAAATTGTCTATCATGGGAAGGGTTTGTTGGGTATCTAGGTGGTTAATCTGTAATCACGTTTTATTTTTAATTTAACTCTATGGGGAAACTGGCTTTTTATTCAAATGTGAACTTACTTTATATTTTTGATACCAGGCGTCTAACCTTGGGTTGCGTTTTTACCGCCGCTCTGATCACATGGCATTTCGTAAAAAAATTTTTTTAAAAAAAACCCAGGATGTTTATAACTTTCAGCCACCTCGGTGAATTAGTTAGCTATTATTATTAGCACCACGTCTTACTACCCGTTTGGGTTATACGCACCTACACTTGTGTGTAATGGCAGGGTGATTGTGAGATGAAAATGGAGTACCTACAGTTTAACGTGGAATCCGAACCACGGTGGAGGTCGGGAATTCCTTACATTCACAAGTTGTAATTAATACATTTCTTGTCACATTAGTATAACGGCTTTACATGAGAGACTTTTTAAACGAAAATAAAAAGTTGTAATCACATTTTAGTACACTCATGACGGATACGCAAGAGATGTTGATGTCACCATGGGAATAAGATTAGACTCTATGTTTCTACTGGAGAAATATTTTACTTATTTTGACTAAAAAATAAAAAAGTTTCAAAACAAAAACTGCTAAAACACTTACCTTTTTTTTAGTCCCATAAACTCCTACCTTAAGAGGGACCCAAAAATAAGAATAGGTTGGGCTTTAGCTCTTTTCGCCTTGCGACACCAATGTTTTTGGCGAAAGCTTCACTGGGCATCAATTTACTTTATTTTCCTGACGATTATAGCGAGACTTGTTTTAATAAGTGGAAGGTAAAACGTTAACCAAAATCAAAGCAGTTGTCTCTAAGGTGCCAAACGCTGGTTTTATGGCCGACTCTTCTCCTCAGACATCACGCCACCAACAAATGTCCAATTATATAATGAAAGCTAATCTTTTGCTCATGGTGATTTCCTCGTGCCCTCATTCCTGAATTAGCTTACCTCCTCCTTAGAGTCACAAACTATAATCTCATAAAAGAAATAAAGACAGCTAACCAATACTTTTTTTTTACTTCTAAATAGACGTGCCGATTCATTGTTTTCAGTTGTTTGACTAACAATTTTTGAGATCCGTTCTTTATTTACTCCTATGTGATAAATAATCATTTTGGAATTGATTTTAAGGATTATTACATTACATACAAGTGCTATTAACATCTTGTTCAAACAAGTAGAAGTGGAAAGGGTATCTTAAAGAAAATTCGCCAGCTTAAAAGTCACACGTAGGCCCCCTTCCTCCCACGCAAATTCCCTTTGCTACCCTCACCATTAGAACAGGAAAAAGATTAATGAAGACGGTAGCGTGAGTACATGCATTAATATTAGATTGGAGGGAGGAAGAAAAATCTAGAGTGAAAGATTACATATGAAAAGCAACTTTCTGTCCACCCGGCCAGGATCTGAACCCTGATCTCCTCGTCATAAGTGAATAGCCGCAAATCAACTATTCTCAGGTTGGTTATAAAACTTTTTGCCATAACATTTCCTAGCTTTTCCAGGTTTTCCAGACAGTATATAAAAACATTCTCCACTTAACATTTTTATAGTCTTACTTGTGAATGGCAATTTTTCGGTTTATTATATTGATAACATATTTTCTCAAACAATTCCAACGATTGCTAAACATCAACCTTATTATAAGTTCTTGATTCAGTAATGATATTTTAGGTAGAATTTGTGGCACTGTAGATGTGGTATAAAACAGGGTCATCTCAAGATAGCAGAATGATTATATCTAGACATTGCATTTTTTTAAATACCGAGAGACAAAAATCTCTCACTTTTATTTAAATAAGCGTATAACCCGAACGGGTAGTAAGACGTGGTGCTAAATATTAATATTATTTACATTTTTGGGTACAGATCTAGCAAAGTATTTAAACTGTCCTGACTTTTCATTATTTTTGATTAAATTACCTGACATTTCCATGTTTTCCTTGATAAATAATGTCCCTAATATTTCCACATTTTCCCCGACATAAGCGAATTCCCTGACATTTACATGGTTTCCTTGACCAATAATTTCCCTGATATTTCCATATTTTCCCTGACATAAGCAAATTCCCTGACATTTCCATGTTTTCCCTGACAAATAAATTCCCTAACATTTACATGTTTCCCCTGATATTTCCATGTTTTCCCAACATATAAATTCCCTGATATTCACATGGTTTTTTTTCTGACATAACTACATTCCCTTACATTTCAATATTTTCTCTGTTCTCCTTGTCTGTAACCACCATGTCTATGACAAACAAATGTCGTATATCTTGGGTATAAAATATTTGTGGAAACATTCCTATTTAGACAGACTTTATTTTGTGGTCCATCACAAACTCTATTTTTATAATAAAAATATAAAGTTTCATTTAAACTATATAAATAGAAGAATTAATAGAATTGAAATATTAACATAAAGAGTTAGCAGCTCTAATTTTAACTTAAATATTCCATAGTTGGAATTATTGATTTGATATTATCATTTACAATGATATAGCTTACATCAGCGTTTTGGATTCATCTAATAAAATAAGGATATTTAAAAAAAAAATTTAATAGTATAGTAAGGAAAGATTATGATTATTTGTATTATAATTAAATTATTGATAAAGTTGTACAATTTGTTTTAATCTAACATAAAAACATAGATATATTATTATGTAATACAATAATAATATAGGCACTATAATTTGATTCATATATGAAAATATTGGTAATAATAATTACAAGTTATGATATCTTATAAAGAAAAATATGATACAATCATTTAAATTATAACAAACATCTAAAAAGTTTAATACATATTAAAAATGTTGGACTTTTGAGTCAAATTGCATTAAAATAATGTTATTATGGGATTATGCAATCATGCATATATTACGTGTCTTGTATTATATTGGGAATTAAACAGAATTAGATAATTTTGAAGATATATAGAATGAAAGAAGATATGTAAAAATTGAATTCCTTCTTTATCTGTAATTCCCTGTTCCTTGGATACTGCTGCAATCCCTGCAACGTTTCTTGAGCTTTGACATGTTTCGATGCTACGACGGAATCTTCCTCAGGTCTAATAAAAAAAAGGAAAAACACCAAATGAAATTAATTGTTGAAACACACCCCGTTAGCCAATGTGACATAACCTGTAAATTTGATGATAAATTGTAATATCAAGAGTTGATAATAGAGAAATAGCATATTTACCGGCGTTAAAAGTTATGTAGTTGAGTGTTTCATGTTGTTTGAGAAAGGAAACTGAGTTGAGTTTAAAATTAACGTGTTTATATAAAGTGAGAAGAAATCATTCTTGAAGGATTCCATTACAAAGTCAAAGATATTATATATCAAGGTTGAGATTGTGTACTAAGTTATTATCGGATGAGATGGTAGATCGATAGCTTTGAAGTTTATTATAATAAATGTGCTGTAAGGATTAGAAAAAGAGAATGACAAAAAGGAAATGAATATAGGGTGTAAGTCTTCTCGACATTGGCCCGAACATGTCATTTACTACTATGGAAGGATGGGGTTTTTGGTATGTTGAGGAAGTTTTTTGAGGGTATTGATAAGTATCTGATTTTCGAAATTTGTTTGTTCGTTTAATGCTTTTTTGTTATTTAGTAAAGCAGTTTGAATAAATATATTTTCAGCTGTGTTCATAGTTGTGCCTTTTGAAGTATTATAAATTAATTTCATACTATCTTTCATTGGGGTTGGTTGATGTTAGGACATTTTGAGGTGCTCAGAAAATGTTGATTTGTTTCTGTCATATTTAAAATCACTCATGTGTTCAGAAAACCTGGTTGCTATTTATTACATTCACAGGTGAGTTTATATATGCCACTTTTCAAATATTGGTTGGATTTGTTGATGTATTTTTAATGTTATTATTAGTACTGAAGGATAACTTTAATTTAGGTTTTTTGAAAATGTTTGTGATTGTGTTCATTTCTTTTCCAGTGTAGTTGAATTTGATTCATCTAGTCTTAATTTCTGAATTAGCATTAGAATGGTCGAGAGTGGATTTGTTGTTAAGTTGTGATTTTTGTCTAGTTGTTTGATCACATTCAGTTAATTTTTTAAGTTCTTTTTGTTAAGGGGTATATGGAGTAATCTGTATATAAGACTGTTGAAAGCAGCTATTTTCTGGATGGTGAGGTGATTAGAATCATTCGGGATGATTGCATCAGTATGAGTAGGTTTTCTATAGATTTTGTATTCAAAATTGTTCTGTTCTGCTTGTTTTTGAAGATATTTACATCAAGGTAATTATTATTATTATTATTATTATTATTAGCACCACGTCTTACTACCCGTTCGGGTTATACGCACTTACGCTAATGTGTAATTAATGGTAGGCTGATTGTGAGGTGAAATGGAGGACCTACAGTTTAACGTGGAATCCGAACCACGGTGGAGGCCTGGCATTCCCCACATTCACAAGATGTCTTGTCAGAGGTGAAGGAAGGGTTTGGTAACCAGATAAATCTGTGCCGGGACCGAGGATTGAACCCCGGCCTCCAGCATAGAAGTCCGACACCTTACCCCTAGACCGCCAGGTCACCATCAAGGTAATTGATACTAATGTTGGTTTCGTGCCCTAAAGTGAATTTTAGTTTAGAATGGATATTATTGAGATTATGAATCAGATCAAGTGAAGGTGAGTTAGGATCTTGTTCATAAATTACGAGGATATCGTCTACATATCGGCAGTAAAATTGTATGTTGATGGGAGTTTTGAGTTTATTTATTATTTTGTCATCGTCATTCAACATTTTTTACAATTATTATTGCTGACAAATGTGCGTCCGTGAATATCTCTTAGGGTGTTTGGTTTCATTTCAATGTGAAAAAACTATTGTTAGTATAAATGCATGTGTGCTACTAAACATCGCACATATTCACCAATTAAAATTTTACATTTTTGGAGATTGATACATGTTTAAGAAAGAGAAATGATTGGTTACACTACCACACACCTCACATGCTAGAGTTCTACAAATTATTCAAATTATTAAATAATACACTCCAAAATGTTGTATTTCCTTTTCAATTAAAAAAAGCATACTGGTTAGGAATGGGACGCTCGAATCTCTCGAATCCTATTGTTTTGAGAGATTCGATATTATTCGAAATCTAAAAAAAGTTTATCAAGTATAATTTATGAAGGTCTTGACTTCAAATAACCATTTAAAAGATAATAAAAGGAATAATAGTCTAGTATAGTTGGAAGGGGGCTACGTAAATTGGGGCCCAATAGTTGTGCCCCTTTTCACCAATGCGTAAAATGGGTTCCACTACTTTGAAATGGATACGTAAAATGGGTCCTAATATTTTGAAATGGATGGGTAAAATGGGTCCGCATGTTATACTTGGCTGTAGTTTGAAAATTATTACTATACTTGCTCAATCTAAGTATTATTCTGAGACAAAAAAATGGCTGAGCGTAAGACTGGAGAACTCACAAGATCTTTATCAAAACAGGGTTTTTAAGTTTTTACCAGTTGATTAATAAGGAACTCTGACGTGCAGCAAGAGCTGTCAATATTTTAAATTGTTAAGAAGAAAATTAAACACATTTTGGATGACTATTCAGCCAACCTCCACGTGGTGTCGCCTGGATAACGCTAATTGGCTGACGCAAGATGGAACCCATTTTACCTATAACCTTTTTCTTACCGAGACCCAATTTGACATGATTTTGGCAGATGGGACCCAATTTACCAACCCCGGTTGGAAGGATAAACACAGTCACAAATAAGTACAAAACTGTATTTATATAATTAATTAACATACAAATTACTCTCTGTTGTGTATGACGTAATAGACATTACAAAATAGTATTTGTCAGTGGTACCAAGGTTTAAATAATTGTTTAAAATTAAATTTTAATATTTTTTACTTTAACCATTTTTTTTTTTTTTTTAAGATTTGAGAATTTAAGAAAATTTAAGATTCAGATTTGAGATTCTGCTTTGATATTACGATTTGAGAAATATAGGATTCGACTCGTCTTCAATAATATGCTCTCATTGCATGATAGTTCATCCATCATAAGGTCAGTAGTCCTAGAGTTTAGGTATCAGGCTCGAAATAAACTATAGAGGTCAAGGCTTGAATCTCCACATGCACTTTTTCACTCTAGTTTTATATCCAAGTTAATGCAGCGACGTTTTCTCTAAAATATCATCTTCAAATTTACCGTTTAATGTAAGTAATCAATAACCATGTCTCTAAACGTGATACGTAAATATTTCTGTGCGTTTTACTGCCCGCTTGAGCTATCCTTAACATACACGAAATAATCTTAAGACACAAGAAAAAGAGGATGAAATGTAAGAAAACGCTTCATCTTTCGCACTGAGAGAAATTGGAACATTATCAAAGTGGGGGTATAGGGGGGTGGGGGTAATCCCCTTATTGCAACCGATCAGCATCGAACCCCTAGTCACAATTTTCTCACCTAAACTTGTCGGTTTCAAATAATAATTGGTATCTTATATGTTTACCTTTTCGAGATACTAGTCTATGTTTTCGTTGAGGTAGACAGTCCTCCCCTATCTCTCTTTCCCCCTCTCTCGTATTGTCTGCCGTGAGTGAGTGCCGTATCCTATTCGGCTGTAATTTATGTTCGCGAGTATAGGGGAGGGGAAGGGGTTGTGATACATTAATCACGAGCAGATAACTTTGAACATCCCTATTTAGGAAAACAATAGGCCATGTCACAAATATCGTGAATTAGAGATTAAATGAAGTGGAGGGTGTGGAGGGGGGAGACGGTATTCTCGTTATATGTGGATTTAATCTTTACAATGTTTGAAAATGACCTGCTCTGTGTCTTAGTGATCAGAGTTCTGGTTACAGATCCAAACGTCCCGGCTTCGATCTCCAGTCCTTCTGGATTTTTTGTGAAGCAGTGGGTCTAGAACGGGTCAAACTGAGCCTCGTGAGGACGAATGAGGAGCTATTTGAGTTGAAAGTAGTGGCTTAGGTTTAAAAAACGAATATTAATGGCCAAAGGATTCATTGTAAAGACCAGATGACACTATATCATCATAAGTTGATATTATCTCTACCAACAGATGGTGGATGCTCGGTTGGTATAGCTCCATTACGGGCTAACTCAATGGAATTTTTTTATGTTTTAAAACATTTTAATTCTTTTAATCATCATCTTATATTTGAGGCAGTGAAAATACTCACCTTGACATAAGGTGTGTCGCAGGGTTTGTAAAGGGAGGGAAGGTTCACATATTATTTCTTAATAAAAAAAACAATAGGTTTTTATAATAGAACAACTTTGTCAATTTTCTTATCATAAATATTGCAAATTTTCAAGCACAATAAAAATTCCATTTAAAATAAAAATATAAAAATGTTCATAACTACCTATTTAGATGATTAAAAAATATATATATTAGCTTTATATTACGACGTACGTTTGATTAATTTTGATTGCCCAGTAAAATATTGTATGAATAACTTATTCATATACTCGTTTAGTTTTGTTTTTTATGTTAAATATCAATTTTTATTAACATTGAGTAACGATTTTTGTGCGTGAACAATCATTTCGCGGCCAAAAAATCGGGTTATTTCCGACTGTCAAAACTGTTTTTTTTCGTATGTTGATGTCTTGAAAACTTTGTGACTCTCTATCTAACGACCTCAGAGGTTAGTTTTCATCGGAACAGCCCCGTGCCAGGGAGCGTTGACGTTTGACTACTAATCAGCCTAATGGGATGCTCGGGTAATGAAAACACTTCTGTGTGAACGGTCTTATGCACCAAGGATTCATGAGACTTAAGGCCAATTCACACATAACGCTAAGCTCAGCTAAGATTCGCTCTGCTAACTCTTTAGAAAAATAGCAGACCATGTATTTAAATGTGTTTGTTCACATATAAGCTAAGCTAAGTTATGCCTTGCTACGCCGCGCTATGTTTTTTTTCCGATTGCTGGCCGGGCAATATTTCCATCTCCCATCTTGATCCATCTTACGTTGCGCATGCGCATTTTGAACAGACGCAGTTCTGGTTTGGTGAAAATAACTAAATAAGTGTTAAAGTTTTGTTTTCAGTTTGTTTCGTGTGTATTAAAGTAATATTCTATTTAGATTTTATATTTAATAAATGTGTTTATACTAAAATGGAAGCTTTAATTGAACAAGTTAATCCTCCACCTCCTAAATTTTCTTTATCTTTCAAAACAGCTGCTAACAGCAGGATCTTTTCTTCCTCAGTATTATCATCTGAACTTAGAGAACGCCATCATAACTGAACTTCATTTGAGCAGACCAGAAAGAAACGGCACAGAATTCTGGAGGGAAAAGAGGGACCATGGCTCAGCTTAGTTTGGCATTCTGTGTATATCAGCCTTTATATACGTGACACCAAGTTAATTGCTCCTAGATGGGACACAAGTTTGCATCCACCGGTACACCCACATTTACGCTGATGAGTTTTAGGGCGTCAGTATTGTGAAAGACTGACAGTGAAGTCGATTTTCTAATCATGAACCTAGTGGATAGAAGGTTATTTTTCAGCATAAGGTAGTAAGACGTGGCGCTTTTAAAAATTTAGTTATTTTTCATATGTGATGCACCACTTTTTTGTTCATCCTAACCCCACCCTAAAATGGTTACACGTACCAAACCTACCTTCTTCATTCTTGCCCCCTAAATTCGGCCATTAATAACCCTTTTGTCGAAAAAAAAACCCGGATTTGGTTTTATTTACTCATAAAGAAGAAGACCTAGACTGCGGTGGTGGGATGAGCTGGATAAAGACCTAACCCGGCTGGGGGAAGCCAGAGATTGGAGGGGAGAGGCACTAGACCGATCAAGATGGAGGCAACTTGTCAAGGTAGCGCTTGATCTTCAGGGTCTATGATCGATGAATTAATAATATAGGCTAATAAAGAAAGTATTGTGGTCTTTAACACTTTCAACCTTGAGATTTTGATAAATCCTTACGCTTTATACGCCCCCCAACCCAGAAAAGTTCGTCTTGCAATTCTGTTACCATGTCTGTCTGTCTATCTCTTGGGCTAGAGCCAAAATTGTCTTGAAACTTTATTTAAATGTTGTATGGTCCTACCTATAACTATAATTATTATTATTTTAGCCCTCAAATTTAGGATAGTACAAATAACTAATTTTGGAAAATATTAAATCGTTTATAGATGGATTTAACCATTTGGTTCAAAATGATCATTTGGGAAGTTCCTTACATGATAAATAACTATGTTATATTTATTTTTATTAAAAACTTTCATTTAAGGCTAGCTTACTGATGGCTGATTTTAGAAAAATTTGAGTTTTTTTAAGTATTTCAATACTTTTAATACTTCTAATGATTTTGTTCATATTGGTATCTTGGGGATTATTTTATAGGACAAGTAAAAACTGTTTTGACTAAAATAATTTAACTTTAGGGTCTCTTACTTTTGAAATTTCTTATAAATATTACAATTTTTCGAAATTTGCCTTTATATTTAGTTTAAATTGGGTATCTGTAAATCGTTTTAAATTATTACATAAGATTTATTTATTTTCAATTTTTCTAATATCATTTTAATGATTTTGTTCAAATTGTACATCTGGGGTGTGTATACCATAATAAATGGCGCTGTGTACTTGGTTTTACAAGGATAATTGATTTAACGGTAGTTTCTTGTTGATTGATTGCCTTTTCACAGTTTGAAAATTTTCAAAGATATTTCTAACAATGTTGATCAAAAATGGGTAATAACCGTTTGAAAATGTTATCCACGATAGTGTTCAAGATATATATCCTGTATAGTAATTTTCAATATAAATAACATAGTATACTTACATCATATTGTACTATAATATAATATATGAGAAAGTATGTACAATTTTATTGTACTATTTATTGATCTACTTCTGGCCCATCCTTCATTTTCAAGCCAAATTATCTTAAAATAACACACGATATAGAACACTGTAAAAATATTAAGTTACATTATAATCTAATTTATATTTATTGAAGTTAATATTCTTGAGGTTATTGATGGTACCACATTATACAAATAACACTTTAAAATTGTTCTAAAGTATTCTCAATATAGAGAAAAACTGATTAAAGTTTGCCTAAATATCTAGAAAAAATATATGAAATTTTAAAAAATGCTTATCTTTTTTACTTAACACGCCAGCCATAGCTATCACTTCAAGGGTGTCCTTCTAATTTAAAAAAAAACACGATTTTATCTTATGATAACCAACTTATAAATACGTATAATATTCCTTTAAGGTCAATCAACCATCAAAATTGTATTGCACAATTTTATAGTTATTATAAGTTATAAAATTATTCAATAATTTCAAATCAATACATTTCACAAGTTATAAGGGGTCAAACTTGCTATTTTATGCTTTTTGCGTACCATTGTTAAGGTAAAGTAGTTATTATATGGGGCTGAAATTTAGTATAACTAGAAATTCTTATGAGATGTAGAGAATGGAATATTTATAGTAATAATATTATAATTAATATACATTAATAATATGAATATATGTTAGTAATAATAATATAGGCCTAACTCAATAATATATTTATCAATAATATTAATATTTCATCGAAATATTTATTAAAATTAGTATTATTAATAAATAGGTTTGTCCTTCAACTATTATTTTTTCTTTCTCCCGCTATTATTTTCCTTGATACATTCTATTTATGTTTTTTTACTCGCTCATATCTAATTAAAGTATTGGAATCATGAACATTTTCGTTCTCGTGATTTTGATGAATCTTTACCCTTTTACGTGTGTCTGAACCCAAAAAAGTGGATTTTACAGTTCTGTTTGTTCCCATGTCTGTCTTTCTGTCCATAGATCTGAAACGTTTTAATGAATTTTGTTCAAACTTGATATAGGCCTTTAGAGCAATACTTCAGGAGATTTTTTATTTTATTTTAACCTTAGCTCTCAAATCAATGATGAGCGATTTTTTTTATCCCTAATTTTTCAAAATGGTCTTAACGATTTGTTTTAAAATGGCTTTAACGATTTTGTTTGAAATGGATATGTAGTGTTTGAACTCACAAATTCTTTTTTTTAGGTAAAAATTTATCAAAGTATATTTTATTGGTGCGTGATTTTAGAAATTTCGAAACATTCGGAAAATGGCTCCAATTTTTTTTTATATAATATCTATATGTGAAATGTTTTAAATGATTAATAAAACTGTATACTTGTGTTTTGGGGGAAATTTCGTTTAAGGTTAGTATACTGAAATTTGTTTCTTTAGTTTTGAATATTTTAAAAAATTATCCTAGCATTTTGGGTCAAGATGGGGTTTTCTTAAGTTGTTTACCTTATAAATAATTATACATATTGGTTTTTATGATGAAAAAAATCATTTCCTAGTAGCTTATAAATGGCTGATTTTTGTGAAAATTTAAACCTATTTTTAAAGTAGCTCTAACAATTTTGTTCAAAATTGGTATATGGAGATTATTTTACGTGAATATTAATAATGTATGTTTATTTTTATAAAATAAATAAATTTAATTTAATTACTTTAAATTAGAGGAAATTAGATTTTTTTAAATTGGCTTTGAAGAATGAGTTTAAAATGTGTATTTGGTTATAGATATCCATGATAAACAACAATACGTTTTTAATTTCACAGATTAAACATAATTTTATAGTGGCTTACAAATAACTTATTTTTGGATTTGAAATTTGTGAAAAATATTTAAAAAATTTGATTTAAAATGTACATGTAAGAGTGTTTATTGTAATAAACGAGATCACATGTTTGTTTTTATAAGGAAAACATACTTAAAATTAGCTTACTGAAAATCTATTTATGAACATTTTCTTTCAAGCTATATACTCGTATAATACACAATATGAGTAAGTTTGTACGATTATGTCGCACCATTTATTATCTGTGGTATACTTTTTAAAAAAAGGACCACTAACGAATTAATCTAAGAAATGGGGATGAGGATGATGTAGAGTAAATGCAACCATACTAGCTTGGAGAATGAATGTGAACATCATACACGGTGGGAAAACCATCCGTGACGCACCCTGACGGGGTTAGAAGCCTGACCTCCTTGTCAATGTCTTAAACCACTTGGCTAACACTTAGTTAATTATAATATTGTAAGAATTTTAATTCTGTGGATGTATATATATTAGTTTTAATTTAATCAATTTATTTTGACGTGACTAGCATGCCATGCGGCCAGATGTCATACTACATTTAATTAATTCTAGTTATATTAATTTTTAAACTTAATATTTTCAACGGAAATTGCCTTTAGTCGAAGGAAACACCAGATAATAATAACAATAATTTTATCATAAAAAGAAATGTATTTATCTATCAGGTTTTTGTCCAAATATTCCGTTCACATTTTAAAACAATACTGATCAGGTGTGATTTTATTTTTAACGTCTTCTACGAGATTCTACGAGATTCTACGAAAATCATAATGGCCTAAGCGACACGAGGTAGAAAGAAATGGTCTGTAGCAGATGGACAAGGCGGGGGAATGTGACGACACAGATACGTCTTCCAATCTCGTACATTTTAATTTTAAAAGGCCCACGAGGATAAAAAAAAAAAGAAAAGAAATTGAGTTTATTTACAAACAATGACCATATGTCAAACTGTCAGATATCAGTTTCTGCATTCATTTAGTTTAAGATTCAAATTTTATCAAGCTTCTTAGTTCTTATTTCTTTCCTCCCCAGATATTCCTTGTTTATACCTTAATTTCACATATTTATAGACATATATTTCAAATTTAGAACTTACCCGCGAGATTTTTGAGGCCTCTACGAGAAATGCCGAAAGGCGGAAATTTGAAGAAAGAAGCGGGACTGGCGTCTTGGAGATAAAGAGAAGATGACACACATTATTTTCAGTGCAACAAAAATTGAGATTCTAGCAATTATTTCTTAAAATAATATTTCAAGTGTTCATCAAAAATGACTACCAGAGACGCGATGACTTTAGACCATTGGTAAAAACATCTGCAATGGCGATTCTTGGACTTGGTGAGTTTTGAACCAACTCACAGTTTCAACGACGACCTCCCACAACATTTTTTGAGTTGATATCAACAATTTTTGTTTTTAAGTTTTAATATCTAAAGACTTCGTGTTGTTTTCTTTTAAGGTAATCATTTTTTTTTCATCAGGCTAACATTTTTTTTAACAATGACTCTGGAAAGAATATTTTGGGCAGAGTCATTTCTTTGACACGAATGCAATGTTTTATGTTCTTTTATTCATTTATTTTAACTAGTAACCCCATAAAGGGCATCTATTAATTAGTGTGTCTCAATAAATTATAATAATTTCATTATTATTTTAATAATTATCCACACAGAATGGACTTAAGATTTTTTTATGTTAACACATCAACTTACAGAACTGTTATTTAAATTATGAATTGTGTTTTATCTTTATAATTTAGCAGACGTCTGTTAGGCAGGGTAAAATCTAAGATTCGACCATTATTTATCAAAGTAAAACTAAACTTTTTTTTTCAAAGCCAAATCCGTTGTTTTGCATTTTGTTTATATTATTATCACCATCATTCAATGTAATCCACCTTGTTACTATTGTTATTAAAACACACGCAATCACACATATTTAGCGATGTCTCACCTGCAAGCAGTTACCAGGTATGTTGACCTTGGAGGCCGATATTGTTGCACGCAAGCTGAGTCCATTGTTGACTAGGTACAGTAAAGGTATATTTTTTCCCAACATGACCCAGAGGTCCTGAGAGAGTCTCGGGTTCGATTTGATGCATTATTATTATAATTTTAAGTTTCACCCCGAGAGAATATTTTTGTTGTTGTTAAATGTAGATGTTGGTTTTGAACCCAGAGTATTGTATTCATTTTAAATCTGAGCTAACCCACCATACTTTTATAATCTATTTTAGGTACTATTTTTTTAATGATCTCACAGGACTTAAAGTTAATAGATATATAGATGCCCCTTTTAATATTTCTCCTTCTTTCCTATAAAATACATTACACTCATTATTATTATAAATATAATAAAGTTTTTTACTTTTTTATTTACAATATGAAATGTATAATTATAAAATATTTCCAACCGCGGTATTCGTATTTTTTCCATCCCTACATTGATTCGTGGAGTTGAAAAATTGTTGGGGGG
>CABFVX010001488.1:59657-100887 GCA_902151425.1 Timema shepardi | reverse complement strand
GGTAGAGAGAGGTGGTACAAAGGAGAGCTCTGGTCAGTTTTTCTAATAGTGTAGCACGAACATGAGAGACGGTGACATGTTGCAGACAGATAACTCGTTATTTCTCGCTGCCCGAGGGTGTTTTAGGTTGGGGGGAGGCGGGGGTATGAAAGTGAAACTGGGACAGCACGATCCATCACCGGGACATGTCAGTATTCGGCGAGGAGTGTGGAGTGACGACTCCCCACTCTTCCCTTCCTCAAGTACTCCGCGGGACCCTGGAGTCTGATGGATGAGCCGCCCCCTCACTCCCTGGCCCCCCTATATATCGGACGCGCGCCGCGAGTCACCTGCAAATGTTGCTAGCAAGAGTTTTGAATCCCTCTGAGTTGATGATGTTTCATTCTGTCCCCTATGAGCTGACGGGTGTTACAGATGTCTACCACAGCTCTAGGGGACTCTGGTCCGGTCTCGGATGGCACTGATGAAGCTATTTACTATTTGTACACGCATCTATCCTGCTGTCAGCTTGGTAATAATCTACAGGAGCTACGGTTGGGTGGTTAGTATCACGCGTACCGTCCTAGGGTTATTTAATTTGCAAGTCGTGTGTTGCTAAATTTATATTATATTTAGCACCGCGTCTTACTACCCGTTCGGGTTATACGCTTTAAGTACTAATTACTCTCATGGATTAGGAATTGGGAAGGTTGAATTAAAGGAAATGAACCCGCATTTGCGTGGAGGGGGAGTGGAAAACCGTCTAGGAAAAACCACCCCCAGTTCACCCGACCGAGATTCGAACCTCGATCTCCCCGTCCTCAGCAGTTTGGCTCAACACGACAAGCGTGTTAGCCAACTACGCCACCGAGGCGGGTTGTGTTGCTAAAATATTTTGCCTTCTCATCTCAACATAAAATATTGTAATCGTTAAAATTTTCAACTCTAACCCTCAAATTAAATGTAGTTTACTAATTAAGTTGTGATTTTATGATTTTTTTTTTAAATTGCTCCAACGATTTTGTTTATAATGGTTATCTAAGATATGTTTGACCTCTCAAATAACATAATATACTTGGTTAACGGTAAAAATTCACTAAAGAGTAATTTACTAAGGAATTATTTTTGAAAGATGAAATATTTTGAAAATCTCCTTAACTTTTTGGGTTTAAAATGAAGGAATATTTCTATTAAGTATATGGCATAACAAATAAAACTATTTTTTGGGGGGGGGGGTTGGAAATTGGCGTAAGGGTACCAGTAGCTTATTGATGACTTTTTTTAAATTTAAATACTAAAAAAATTGCTCTAGTGATTTGATTAAAAATATGGTTTCTTAAGTTTTTTAAGGGTTTTTACATCGTAAATAATTATAGATATTTGTTTTTCTACGAAAAAATATTTTCCATAGTATACTTATAACTCATTTTGGTAAAATTTGTATTTAAAAAAGATAGCTTCAACGATTTTTTTTTAATTGGTAGACCTACCGGTAGAATATCTTACATGATCATTATAATGTAATTAGCCTTTAAGATTGAGGACGTTTTCATAACTTTTTACTTTTACAAATTAAACATAATTTTAGAATAGTATACAAAAAAACTCAGTTTAGAAATGGTAAAATTGCTAAAAACATTTGAAACATTTATATAAAGAGTGTTTATTGTGATTAACAAGATGGTGTGTTTGTTTTTACGAGAGTAACTTACGTAAGGGTATCTTACTGAAAAACCTATCATTTACAATTTTATTCCAAGCCATGGTATAAAATATGAGAATGTTTGTGCAATTCTTTCGTACCATTTATTTTTAAATTGGTTAAGGAGAATGAGTAGGTAATACAATTTTGATAAAATAATTACAAGGCTAATGGATTTAAAAATAGTTGAGTTTTGAATTTAACTATAATTATTCTGAATTAAATTTTAGCTTCAACCATTTTTTAAAACTCATTAATTGAAAGCAAGGGCATATAAAAGGGGGAGGGAGGAGTTAGGGGTTTCCGGGCCACTCCCGTAATGTGATGGACCCCACTACGGGTCTCTATACGCATAAATACTTTCATTGGTTAAAGGTATAATACAATTATTTAGTAAACCCGCCCCATAAAAATTAGTTTTCCTTGATTTATTGTAATACATTTTATTCGTGCTTGTCAAATAATTGTGGCCTTGTTGATATAAAAAAGAGCAGGGATACATTATTCCTTCAGCCCCACGTTGGTGTGCACACGGACTAAACATCAATATCGTATAGTTTGATTTTCCCATGACGTGGAGGTCTGGGGTTAAATCCTGTTTGGTTGTACTGAGCTGGTTCTTTCCTAATAATAATTATTAAAGAACCAGGTCATTACATTTAAGTTACCTGTACCGAATATGGCCCACCTAAGGTTTGATCATTTTTTTCAATCCCTTTTAATAATAATATTATTTAAACAATATATGACTATCTTAATTCAGATATTTGTACACCTAAAAACCTGTATTAACAATTAAATAAGTGCACCTCCGAATAGGTAATAGAGCTTTTAAAAAAAGTTCAAATGGGCTCTATTGAGATCACCAAGCTTCTAATATGGCCCATCTTCAAATGTATAGAAAAAAAAAAATCTAAACACACACGCTAAGTAAAAAAAAAGCATATAATATTTTTAGGACGTATACAAAAATGTTTAGAGGCAATATTTTAGTGGTTGCCACTAAAAAAAGACTAAATATTATCAACTTAAATAATGAGAATGAAAAAATTTACAAAGTTTGCCCAAATATACAACATTCAATCCTCACAATCGGGGCAGGTGAATGGGCCTTTGTTTTTTTTTGTAATGCCAACACATTCTTTATGAATGTATGTTCCACACAGTATGCAACTCCGCATATCAAGCACACGGCCTTCTTGACAAACACTGCAATACCAGTGCAAGATTGCCAGTCTTCTTCGCCTTAGATAATGGCTTAGCCTGTCCTGGAATAACTGTAGTAGGTGAAGGGTGCGCTTTTTTTTATATAACATTTTATAACCTGTCCGGTGACCTGGTGGTCTAGGGGTAAGGTGTCAGACTACTGTGCTGGTGGCCGGGGTTCAATCCTCGGTCCCGGCACAGATTTATCTGATTACCAAACCCTTCCTTCACCTCTGACAAGACATCTTGTGAATGTGAAGAATGCCAGGCCTCCACCGTGGTTCGGATTCCACGTTAAACTGTAGGGCCTTCATTTCATCTCACAATAACCCTACCATTACACATTAGCGTAAGTGCGTATAACCCGAACGGCTAGTAAGACGTGGTGCTAATAATAATAATAATAATAATAATATAACCTGTCTTGGTGGAGTGGGATGACTTTTCTCAAAACAATCACCTTGCTGTTGACGGAAAGTTTCTTGTTGACTTGACCAGATTTCGTCCTTTTTGGAGTAGGAAGTAGATCATGGAGTGAGGGAGAGTTTTCATCATCTTAGCTTACTTGTGAGTCTTCGTCTTTATAGCTAGAGTCCTGCTCGAGAATGGAATTGATTACTTCATCGTTCTCCTCATCACTAAGAATTCTGACATCTGACTTTTGAAGGTGCTTTAGATACTGATGTTTGTGCATCATTGAAAGAATCAATAAAGTTCAGCTGAACTTAAACTGGGAGCATTGACGTCTGATGTTTCAGGAACATAAGTTTTCCTAGAGGTTGATGGCCTTTCCTCTGTTGGTTGAGATTGCATGTCTTCAATAGAAATTTCAGTTACTGTGCTTGGAGCAAAATCTGCATCATGAATCTCATTTGGATTGAAGGGGCCACGGAAACCAGCTTTTACATTAGCTGGGGTTTCAGCCTTGTCTCACACGGAAGAGAAGATGATGCAAAATATTTGTTTGGTGATTGTGCGTTCTTCATAATTATTCCAATATTCTATGACCTCATCATCTCAATAAGCCTCGAAAGCTCTGAATACAGCTTTGTAAAATGGTTGAAGTTCGTGGGTTGTATTATAAGTGGGGCAATACAGTTTAATATTGTGCTGAGATGCAACCTCGACAATCTCATAGTCCAAATTACATTTTGCACCATCAAAGATTAATAAACAAGGACCTGGTGTTTTATGATTGGCAAAATGATGAATCCAATTTACAAAAGATTTTGTTGTCATCGAACCTTTTGGCATCATCTGACACATAGATGAAGGGGGCAAACTATCTACAAACTCCGGTTTCATCCTTTTACCTTTATATAAAATCATGGGCGGGATAGTTGTGCCTTTTGCATTTCCGCAGGCAACCACAGTTACACTTTCACCATGTTCATTCGTAACAATATGGACTCGTTTCACACCCTTTTCAGCTAAAACTTTTGGCGGTTTGTTTAAACTTAGGCGACAGCCTTTTTCAACCATATCGTAGATTTTTTCACGCTTGTTTGTAATATTGAGATGAATCATTTCATCGTGTAGCTTCGCAAAATGGTCGGAAACAATAAACCTGTTCAGATTTTGTGCTCGGGCAGGATTGAGGTTTTGAGCTTTTCTGATGGTGATTTGTGTATTTCGAGCACGAAAGCTGCACATCCAATTCCTACCAGCTGTAGCCTGAACACTTGAAAATTGATGCTTAGTTTTATTAGTGTTGCAAAATTTGTATACACAAAGATGAATCACATTTGGTGTTATCGGTTAGCCCACTGCTTCCAATCTTCATATCCGTGAGCACAACTCTTGTTCTTGCTCCTCAGAGTCGCCTTATGACCTAATTTACACTTTTCCTGTTTATTTTCTTCCAGATACGTTCTCAATGTTCTTTGAGGAATTTTGTATTCTGTAGCTGCTTTCCTAACAGAGATTTTACCTCGAATAATGGGCAACTATGGCCTCTCGGAGGCTCTTCCCTTCCCAGATGCCTCTCCTGCCTCTTTTTATGGTTACTGGCACCATCTGAAACAAAACACATCAACAGTAATTAGAAATCTAAACTAATGTTATTCCTTTTCGTGTCACACACATCAAAGGACCCCCACTTAGTTGCTGTCAAGGGGTATTCTCTACGGTGGTTGCCACACACAAAACTTTAATCTTATCCAAATTTACAAACACAACATTCATGGTTTCCATAATACCGTGTACATTTTCGATAACACTGTGCATGGCTCCCTATATGGCCCACCTGGGCCATATTAAGCACTACCACTTTTACTTCATTCTGCCATTACTCCTCCCAGAACTGACAGGATGACTACATTACAATAACAGGAAGTTAAAATAGAGTAACAGAGCTATACAATGCAGTATTGACATTCATTATAACTTTGAACACCTATATCATATGATGGTTCTCTTCCATCTGTAATTTAACACCAGCAGAATTTCACATGCGAAGAAACAAATCGCTGTCAATTGTATCTGCATCCAAACACTCGGTCTACAAACACTTCTAAAGATAGCGTCTGTGCATGTACGAGACTAGTCTGTGGCGGTTTCATGCGGATGCGACTGTTACCAACAAAATGGCGGCTAGTGGGCCATATTGAGAACTGGCTCATATTCGGTACACGTACCATATTTGTATTCGACTCTCCCTCTACGCAAATGTGGGGTACATTTAATCTACATTGTATCTAACGCCCTTATCCTTACCTTGTCAGTGTGAATATATAGACAACTCAGATAAACAACATGTTAAGAAACGCGTATTAATATATATGATATGCGTGTGTGAAATTATTGTTTTTTATCTCCTTTATTTGGTTTTCTGTTTTAATTTATTTTATTTTATTTTAATGTCCATTATAATTGTACGATTATTTGAAAAGCTGTATTTGTCCATAATTTAATGTTATTTTTTTTTATTACTGTACACATATAAATTATATTTTAGCTATAAAGAAAATTGGTATCACAATGAAAGCTTTCCATAGAATGGCCAAAGAAAATAACTAGCACTACACAATCGTACATACTGTACTTTCTCGTATTAAAGGTTTGGTTTTTTTTTCTTTCAAAAATTAATTTTCAGTTATCCACCTCTTAAATAGGGGTTTCTTAGAAAAACAAACAAATTATTGTATTAGTTTAATATTTAGATACAAATTGCTACGCGCATAAACGGACATCGGCTAACACATTCACTTTCGTGGCCAGCCTGTATGTGACCGTAGTGGCTTCGCAAATGAAAGAGGTCGACACGGAACGAATGTTTATTCTTTTCTTTCTATAGTTTTGTAGTCGTCGTATATTAGCTGCGTTGTTGGCTAAAATAATAAAACTTAATTTACTTAAATTCTTATTTATTATTCACTTGCACCAATTCTTTAACTAGTGTGTTAAATTAATTAACTAAATCATATATTTATTTAAATTACTATTTTTTATATTGGTTGGTATCTATTATTTCATTTGATATACGTCACGCGTCTTGGTTAGTGTGAGAGTGGCCATCAACAGATTTAAAATAAATTCACAATATCAATTGCTTTAGCCGTGATGTAATATAACTACTATTAGCTATCACGCCTGATTCTTTTTTATTATAATAATTAGTTCCGCTGCGACTAACCGAGCGGCTAACGCGAGGTATTGATCAAGTATTCACAAAACTTGACTCCCAAGAGTTGACACGGGCCTATTTCTGGCGATACATGAGTAACAAGTTTCCTAATTGACTCAACTGATATTTTTTTTAATATAATGTAAACACTCCCAAAGGTCGTCAAGATCCAACATGGATGAACCGAACGGTCCAAGACAAGGGAAGAAAGCCACCCATTCCCCTTAACAGCTTTTAGTAAGCTTTTGTTATACCGGTGGCGACTCTCACAATATTCCTTAGTACCTGGCTGGCTAGCAGGTTATTATTAACCTTGCAATACGCTACTGCCTACAAGATTGCTAAAACATCTTATTTATTTCCTAACGTGTTGATAAAGAATTGCAGCAAAATTTGAAACAAACTTGCCGCATATAGTTTTTACATTAAAAAAATAATACAAAAACCATCCTTTTTATAAGATAAATAGAGCCTATACATTCCTATTTATCACGACACGTAATCCCTAGATACAAAATTGAACAAAATAAAAAAATATCTAAAAATGTCAAATAAATAAAATTGATCAATAAACAAACGATTTTTAAATCAAATTAGTCTCGCGAATAAAATAATACATAATATTAATATGATATGTAAACAAATCCACATATATCCATTTTTAATATATATATAACAAAATCGCTAGACATATTTTTGAAATATTAGAATTTTCAAAAATATGTCATCACTAAAATATCTGAAGTTTAATCAATGGAATTAAAAAATCAAAATAATAATTTCGTCTCAATAACATATAAATATCAGGTTTGAATGAAGCACAACGCGTTTTAATTTTAGTCCAAGGAACAGACAGAAAACAGACAGACATAGGGACAACATTTTATGATTGATTTGTATATAGATAAACATTAAGATTCATCAGCGTATCGAGGCAGAAAAAAATTCACAACTAAAATTATCTCTGTATGATAAATTAGAAATGCATATAAAGGGCAGAGGTTGAAGAGCGAGGGAAAGATGTTAGCAAAAAGACTAGTAAGAACGTGGTGGACAAGATATACTTTTGTAGACGTTAGCCGTCGAATGACGTCCGCTGTCGGGTTCTTCTTACGTCGGGACGATGCCGCTGAATATTCATCAGTGAGTTGAGTGTCGAAGTATTGGGAGTTGGGGGTAGTGTAGTCTCGCCGTACTAGCTGACGAGGAATAATTGCCATGATTTAATTACTAACTACACTGTCGTGGTTCTGACACTTGCCGGTCTTACAAATTTCCACCACTCTGTTCCGGTCAAGGCCGCCGGTTAAATTTGTTTTTGTGTCTTTTATAAAAAATAAATTATATAACATAGTCATGTACACTTTCTCTAATAGAATTATAATTTTAAAATATTATCTTAATCCTATATTTAACTATACTCATAATCAAATTATACTATTTAAAATAAAATAAAATATTATAAATATTATAATAAATAATTATTTTAATACATTTTAACTTTCTCGCTACTTTACAGGTAGAGAAAGTATTGTGATTGTCAGAAAAACATAACACGAGGCGTTGATGGATGTCGACGTTTCGTGACCCCCTGGATCTGAAAAAGTTTTTTTTTTAACGATTAAGATAAAACTTGGTATATAAAGCTTTCATAGGGTTGCCCCAAGGGGTTTTTGGAATTGGATATCTAACCCTAAAATTAAGGGTAGTTTGACGGGTGTCAAAAGAGAACAAATAGATTTTTATTAAAATATCCTCAAATGATTTTGATTATTTTTCATTCCTAAGCATTGATGAATATTACAAACAAAATGGCTACTTTCAATTTTCTGTCAACATGATTTTAAGGTTTTTTTACAGATGCGTAAACTATAATGTTTATTTAAGTTTAAATTTTGGATGACGTATAAGTTTTGTTAAATCATTGATTACAATCTTTTTGGGTAGAGGAAATATTTCTAAAAGTTTTATTTTAACATTACTGCATGGGTTTAGTAGTGGTTTGGAAGAGGAAGAGGAGTGGAGGGGTGTACAACACCTAACACCCATTCCTTGGGTAGGCCTACGTTCTTACTGTCACCTACTACACTGACGTTATATTATAAGCTACACTACAGGAGGATGAAGTAAAGTAAGACCCTTTAGGGTAAACGTATATTTATAAGTTACTTCTGCATGAGACGCTTCGGTGGCCGCATATTCTTAGGTGTTATTCTCGCAATAGACTAGACTGCCATTGACGGAGAGAACGGGGTTCAATTCCGGTCGGGTGTATTAAGGTTGGTTTTCACTAAATTGTTTTCCACTCTCCCTTCACGTGAATGCGAGTGCACTTCCTTAAAAGTAAACCCTACTAATCCCTAAGACATGAATGTAATTAGTTAGTAGGTATATAGACCAAAAAGATAGTAAGTAAGACGCGGTGATAAATTTCTTTTTTTTTATGCATGTGACTATCCTAAATTATAACGGTTCTCCCGCACCGCCGTCCTGAATAGTGAGTAACCCGACCGCTGCGCCGGGGGACCTGTCAATGAATTGGCCGATATCTCGCGGGATAGCGAATAGGACCAGACCCGGGTACCCTGCACCACTCGTCTCTGGAGACACCACGCTCCACCCTCCATCCCTGACCATTGATTCAAGTCTCCTAGCCGCAACACGGCCCAGGGTGATTTGTGTGGTGGGTACGACCTCCCTCCATTTTCGTGTGTCTTGTCACGTTGATGCTCCTGGTCGCTTCCCCCCTCTCTCTTTCTCTATAACCCCTCTCTCTGATATCCCAAGGCCTTGAGATTCGATCGTGGGAAGGTCTACTAGAGAATTCAAGGTCATTACTACCCATTCATATATATATATATATATATATATATACACACATATATTCCTAAATGCCCTTATCTAGTCGTAAAATAGATTGTGCATGCTTGGCCCAGAATTTCGACGTTTTTCAAAGTTCTTATTTAGCTATCCAAATTTCACTAGCGCTATAAATTATCATTTAAAAGTAATGTGTTTGTAAAAAAATGTTTATAAAGACTCGTCCTAGACAATGTTTGTAAACAAAGTTATAACTCCACATTGCCTAGGACGATTCTTTATAAACAATTGCTAAGCCTTGCGTATAAACCTACTTTTAAGATGGAGGATGATAAAGGTAACGTAATGTTATGATGGATGAGATTTAAATAAATATATATATAATTATAAATAATTATTTACAACAAAATTATTAATAATAACTATTTTCTTAGCATTCTAATTTTTTTATACTCGTTTATTTGACACAAAATTATAAATTATTTTATGCATCTTAAATCGATTCAATCAATTTTTAAGTTTCATATTAGATTATGTTTTTACAGCAAAATTTTAAATTATAAAGTATAATTGTTAAGACTATAAATCTTGATAATGACTCAAGTTTCATACACATAATTCAAGTGACTCAAACATCAGCTTTAAGGGGTTTTTGACTTTTAATAACCTCTGTGGCACAATATTTTATTTACTGAAGTAAAACATTGTAGGCACTTTCTACAACTTAAAACCTGTTGGTTGAAACAGGAAAGAACGATTTTAATTTGAAGAAAACCTTGACACGGTAGACTTTCAATGGCTCTATAATTTCTTCAAAAAAAACAATCCTCAAGACGTATTTTTCATTTATTTTCGAGCAAACGTATTTTTTTGCGCTTTTGTTTATTAGATTCTTATTTGAATTAATAACTCTTTGTTTCTTTGTGAGTTTGCCACCGTGTTGTCATCAAAAGAAACAAGTTTAATTTGTACTCTTTAGTTGTTATTTCATTATTTTTATTACTATTATTATTATTATTATTTTGAAAGAGTAAGACGCCAAGACACGGTCTAATCACGTTGGTTTTTAATTGCTTATATTGCAAGACTTGACTGATGGCAGAGCGCTGGAAATAGCAAAGTATAAACTTTTCCATTTCTTTAATCGCGAATAAAAAAAAAATCCTTAATGACTCTGAAAAGGAGGGTATTTTTACTTTTACTCTTTGTTTTTATTTTTGTTGTTTAGTTTCTCCTTATTCACGCAGACTTCAGTTGTGACCGATTTTCTTAATCACTCGGCCGAATATTTTGTGTACATTTTGTATTTTTTTTATCGCTTTTTGGTATTACTAGGAACTTAATCGTCGGAGTAAAATTTTCATCTTTTATTTTTATTTCTGGTGAAGTAATTATGACCAATCAGAATCATTGTTATTATTCAGTAAAAAAAAAAGTTTTAACGTTAAATGTGGAAGAATTAGCTACAAAATAACTGTATTTTCAAACTTTAATTTCTGTAATCATCTTCTCATCGGAAACTCAAACGTTTTCTCTAATTTCCCCTCATTTCAATGTTAGATTTTTTATTTAGGTTTTAAGTGTTCTGTTGTGGAATTAAATTGACTAAGTCAAATAAATGACTTTTTTTGTGAGGGTTACTAAAAACAAAAGAGAATATATTTCTTATTACTGAAAGTAGGAACAAAAGCAAAGCAATTATCACGGCTAGCGCAAGTTTGGTCAGTTCATGAATATAATATGGATAACCGAAGCCTAGGTAAAGTTAAATATTTATTAAAAAATCGCGAATTTTTGAAAGATTATAAAAATAATTTTGTGAATACTCATATTGTCTAACTATGGCAACTCTTCTAAAATATTATTTTCATTAATATAATTTTTCATAAATTTTAATTCTTATTCCATAGTTAAAAAGAAAAATTAAACCTAAAAACTATCAAGCTAAGGTAGGACTATAATAGAGAATTAAAAATAAAAAGTTGAAAGCTTTAAACTCTAAATTAACTTTATGTTAAGAATCTGAATATATCATACAATTTAACATTGTTTAAAAAGGGAGATTTACTCATTTATTTTCACTAAACATTTTTTCCACTTAACAGCTCTTTATAGAGGATCACCCCACCTACTTGATAATTTATTTTTAACTCCAAAGCAAATTATCAAGTTTTGGACTAGAGCTACAGCTGTATTTGCAATATATAAAACTCATGTTGAGTTTAATTAAATTCCATTTGCCTATTTGACCTCCCAAAGTTCATTTGTGAGAATACTCACGTGTGTTCTAATTTTTGTGTTTTTGATTTCAAGTGGAAATTCTAGATATATATATATATATTTATATATATATTTTTGTAATCGAGGAAGTCTCTTTGTTCTTTCCTTTCTACGTTTTTATCTTTGGGATGACGAACGCCCACTCCCGCATTCACGAATAGTGAAGACATTTTTAATCAAATGTTAGTTACTACAAAAAATTAACTAATAACATTTTTTTGGGTCTATTCTAAAACTTTATTTTATGGAAAATCTTTAGGTTTACAAATAATTAATTATATATTTAAATTACACGCATACATAATTTATTTACGTTCTTGATCGACTTTTAATTTACGTTATCTGTTTTACTTTAACGGCACAGTTGAAGTGCCTGACTCTGAATCGGAAATAATTAACTGTTTTAATAGAGGCACCAAACATGGCTTGTACATTTATCTCCTACGATATTTGATCGATTTTTAATTCGAATTTATTCGAATGCGTTTCGAAAACCGTTCTCTTGCTTGGTAGTGGCCTTTTAATCACGAGTAAGGTAAAACTTTTTTATTGACTCAGAGTTGGCCTGATGGCTCATAGTTAAACTTATTGATTCACTATTGGCTTTAATGAGTCACCATTTTCCTTATTGACTCACGATTTACCTTATTTACTCCCCGTCGACCCACAGTTAATCATATTTACTCTCCAGTAATTTTATTGACTATCTTTTCACCTTATTGTTTCCTCGATGTCTTTATTTCTTCCCTGATGACCTTTTTGACTGACTGATTACCTTTTAAATCCACCGAAGGCCTTTCAGGCTAACTGTTGAACATATGAAAATAATGTTGGAATGTCCTACTTTCACTTCTTGTTTGTGGTTGGATGTAAAATTATAATACAATTAGTTTTTTTTATCACAATATTTTAAAATAGATTTTAATAAAGAGGCTGGTATATGATCTAGACCGGGGCTATTCAATTAGTTATCTAAGCGGGCCCCTCCAAAAAATCTTAATATTTTGCGGGCTAGACATTAAATTCTATCTGGCGGTAATTTTGAACGTTTAAAATTATACGATTTCATATAGGTATTTATAGCCCCGTGATTGAGCGCCAATTAAAATGTTCTCGGTATTTAATGAAATAATTAGTATCTATAGCCCCGTGATCGAGCGCCATTTATAGTGATATTTCTTACACTTATGCAATAAGTAACACCTTTAAATTTGCACACGATTTATTTAGATCATGGCACTGATTTATTACAAAGTTCATGCTACCGGCACTGTTAATATTTTCTATTACTGCTATACATTCATAAGCACAAGCGGATTATATTGTCACCAGTGTCAAAACCAACTAATAGAAAGAGTCCTGGTGACAGGTGTTATGAAGGCTAGCTTCCTATTGGGTAAAGGGAGCTAGCGTCACTTGCTTTTTTGGTGAACACTACGGAGTTGATCTTTGAAAGCAAAATTATAAGCTTAATGGTGCAAGACTTTGACTTTATTTCTAAAAGCGCGTGATTTTCCATGGTTGAGGTATTAATAGGAAATTTTACATACATTACTTTTAAGAAAAATACACTTCATCCATGACTTTTTGAATATATTAGGGGGTCCAAAACAGTATCATTACACGTTATAGATTATACCTTTATAGTTTAAAAGAGGGTAAAGGGGGGGGGGAGTGAAACTTAGTTTTATATTATATTTAATATTGATATATCTCAGTTAAATTAAGAAAATGTAAAAGTTAGAATAGAACTAGGCCTAATAAATATGAAATGAATTGTTTAGTTGTAATATTGTTGACCATTATAACTTATAAGCTTTCTCTTAATGTACTAATGCGAGTTGCTCTCTCGGATAGAGATAAACAATAACTGTCTCTTGAAGTGGAGGAACCAGAACCCCGTTTGCCATCTTGACACTGTTGCCAATATTTTAACAAAACAACCAAACAGTGATGACAAAGTGAGATCAAACATTCCGCACATGTGTGCTGAGTTTTCTTCCATTGGAAGTGGGCATAGTTTTGTGATGGTTTTCTTCAGCGAGCCACCTGTGGTATTGAGAGTGACCACACGAACGATTCCATCTGTGCTAGGATGTAATTCCAGTACTCGGCCAAACTTCCAACTGAGTGGGGGGGAATTGTCACGAATGAGAACCAATGTTCCCATTTGAATGTTGTGGCCATGTGTTCTCTATTTCTCCGTTGCTGGAGTTTGGCCAAGTATTCTTTGGACCACGTGGTCCAAAAATGCTGAGAAAGTTGTTGCAAATGTTGCCAGCATCATAGTCGATTCATCCGAAGTGATGCCAGGTTTGGATCTGGAGTGGTCACCAGTAAGTCTCTTATCAAAAATTAAGCAGGAGTAATAACAGAAAGGTCGGAAGGATCACTGGACAGTGGTGTTAAAGGATGTGAGTTTAGACACGCCTCTACTTGTGTTACAATCGTGTATAGCGCCTCATATGTAAGCGTGGTATTTCCCAAAATTCTGTTCATATGATATTTGACCAGCCTAATTCCTCATACTCATAAGCCACCGAAATGTGGTGCTTATGAAGGTATAAAATGCCATTCAATGTTGTACTTGGCGAGAGTGGATGTCACTTCCGTTTGATGGCCATCAGAAGTATTATTTAGCACCGCGTCTTACTAACAGTTCGGGTTATACGCTTTAAGTACTAATTACGCTAATGGATTAGGAATTGGGAAGGTTGAATTAGAGGAAGTGAACTCGTATTTGCGTGGAGGGAGAGTGGAAAACCATTTGGGGAAAAACCACCCCCAGTTCCCCCGACCGAGATTCGAACCTCGATCTTCCCGTACTCAGCAGTCGAACTCAACACGACTAGCGCGTTAGCCAACTACTCCACCAAGTCGGGTAGTCAGAATTAAGTCGATTGCGAAGTTCCAGAAGTTCATTGTTTGCTACGACAAAATTAGTTGCGTTGTGTGAATAAATATGAAGACATTTACCTTACCGTGCCATGAATCTTCGTAAGGCTGATAAGAATGATTCTGTAGTTAGATCACTCGCTAATTCAAGATGAATAGCCTTGGTAGCGAAGTATATGAAAATAGCTATGTAGCTCTTTATTCTCTTTTATCCTCTTCTTATGCTCTGTAGTATTTATATTGGACCACCATAGTCAATTCCTGTATGCATAAATGTACGAGAAGAGTCTTCTCTGCTCTTGGGAAGTTCTCCCATAATTTGTTGTACGCCTCTGGGTTTGGTCTTGACACATTTAATGCAGTTGTGCACAATATTCCTGCACAAGCTTCTGCCATTGAGTGGCCAATACACTTGTCTTAGTGCACTAAGTATTGCTTGTAGCCAAGAATGAAGTTGCTTCAAGTTTTCGTTGCTGGCTAGTCACTTAGTGTCCCTGAGGTAGCACAATTGGATGTTTCTGATTTGGTGTGAGGTTGGATTTTTTTTGTAAACGTCCACCCACGCTGATGATGATTCCATTGTGGTCTAGAAAAGGGTTCAGGAAATGAAGTTTGCTCCTTTGATTAATTTGATGGTGTGATCATAGATCTAAGGGTTATTTCTGAAACCTTTGTTGTAGCACAATTTTAATTATAGTTGCTAGTGCTAACTTGGTTTAATTCACTGTAAATGCTCCCTTTCGACGTGATTCGTTAGCATGTCTGGTGTTGTAAATGAACCTTAAGCAGTATGAAACTATGTTTTTAAGTATATATATATTTGCGTATTGCTTGAAAGTTATTGGTTTTATAAAAAATTGTTTCAAATAAAAGATTTGTATTATACATATTTCTATATATTAGCAATGATAAGAAATTTCATATCTCAAAGAGTTACGGAGATATGATAAAAAATAAGAATTTACGCGTCGGACCGAAACCCTTAAAGTCATTTTGCCGAAATATTGAGAGTAGCCATTTTGTTTGGAATATTTATAAGTGTTTAGAAATAAAATTTAATCAAAATCGTTAGAGCCGGTTTTGAGAAAATTGACTTTTTCTCTTTTTTCCTTCCAGTAAACTACCCTTAATTTAAGGGCTAGATATTCAATTACAAAATCTCCTCGGGGCAAACCTATGTAAACTCTAGATACCAAGTTTTAGTCCAATCGGTAAAACAATTTACGCTCTACTCCGAGGTACAGACAGACAGATATACAAACGAACAGACAGACGGAAAGTCAAAAACAACTTTTTCGGATTTGGAAGGTAATGAATCGTCGAAATTCATCAAAATCTTAAGTTCGATTATTTTGAAGATCACAATACCGGTACGATAGCAAAAAAGTAAAAGTGTATTATGCATTCGTCGGTCTTAAGAAAGTATACGATCTTGTTAATAGGAGCGTGTTATGGAGTATTCTAAAATAGTATGGTGTTAGCATTGTTAGTAAATGCAATTATGTCGGTATATTATGGGAGTAAAGCGTGCGTGAGGGTGGATGGAGCTTTGAGCGAACGGTTTGACATTGAGCAGGGTGTTAGACAAGGTTGTGTTATGTCTCCATGATTGTTTAATGTATTCATGTATTAGTGTATGAGGGATGCTTTTGGGGACGTGGTTGATGTAGATATGGACAATGTGAATGTGAGAGTGCTGATAAATGCAGATTATTCCGTATTAGGCTGAGAATGAAAATACCAGCAGAATGCATTATTTAATTTAAATGTTGAGAAAGGTAGAATTGATATTCGTATAAATGTCTCCAAGACTAAGGTGATAGCTTTTGATAAGGATGGATCAGGAAATGATTGTCAGCTTAATAAACAGGGATAACTTTTAGAACCTGTAAAGGATTTATGTATCTGGGCAGAATGTTCTGTAAAAATGGAAGGACAGATGGGAGTGAATTCCTATCGGAGATTAGTTGGATGTATGTGGACGACTGCAAATAATGAAGTAGCATTGATAGAAGCAAATATGACAGTATATTAAAGAGTGTTGATGCCAACATTGTTTTATAGATGTGACGCATGGGTTTGGTAGGAGAAACATAAGAGCAAGGTGAGTGCAGTTGGAATGAAATAGCTAATATCTACCGTTGTAGGTTGGGGAACATATTTCATAAGTGTAAAAGAATAAAATAGGTATCAAAAAATAGATTTATTATACAACTAACATTAAAAGGTTATATGGGGTTACAATAGTTATGATAGGGCTTAACAACTCCAAAAACATAGGAACTACCCGTAGCACGGGATAATAACGTTTCCAAGACGACACGGCAACTGTCAAATGGAAGTTAAGTTGATAGAGGAAATTGGATTGCAAGACAGCCGGGCTAGCGCCATACTTCCACCAGAAAGGTCTAAAAAAGAGAACATGGAGAGTTAATAACTTATAAGGGAAGAAACGACAAATCCTATAGTTTTAGAGTTATCAAGTTACATGTCGGCCAAGCCACCTAGCTTGACTTGACAAAGGAACGACATCCTAAATAATAAACGCTAAGATGACCGTAGGCCAGTTATACTAGTTGATGACTAAAAAACAGGTGTCCACACAAAACTGTACTATGGCTGGTATATTCCCAGAGGGTACTGCCAGAATACTCAATAGTACATGCATGCTTTTACCCACTTCCTGGGGTATCCGTAAAATCTAGATCATACCAACATTAAATACTTAGCCAAAAGAAGCGCCAACCAAGGGGCGAAAGAAAATACTATCTGTGCGGGCCACCATACAAACTTAGCCGTGTTCCACACTTTGCGCACCCAAAATAGTAACACAGAAAATGGGGTTGCAACAAGAATACTGTGATATATTGACCTAGCTATGTCCTCAAATAAAGGCATTAGACAACCTGCGTGTAGCCATACAAAATTTCAACACGTGAGCATGACGCTCACGGCGCAATGAAATATAGTGAAGTGATAAGGACTTAAAACGAAGTAAATAACTCAAAGAAGAGGAAGCTTAAAGTAAGCTCCTAAGAAAACATAGTCATATAGATTAACTCAACAAGTCTGAAAGACTTGGAAACATAATTGTCGTTGTGACAAATTAAACTATGTCCGAAGGACATAGAAAAGAAAACATAGTCGTATGGACTAACTCAACAAGTCTGAAGGACTTGGAAACATAATTGTCATTTCAACTAATTAAATTAAGTCCGAAGGACATAGAAAAGAAAACATAGTCATATGGACTAACTCAACAAGTTTGAAGGACTTGGAAACATAATTGTCGTTTCAACTAATTAAATTAAGTCCGAAGGACATAGAAAAGAAAATATAGTCATATGGACTAATTCAACAAGTCTGAAGGACTTGGAAATTTAATGAATACTTGGATCAATAAACTAGATTCCCTCAGCGTCGAGGTGGTGACACCCATGTTCCAACACACGTGGTCAGCAGTATCTTCAGGTTCTGGAGCAGAGGTTCTTCCTTCGAGAATATCGAATGATGAACTACAATCCTGTGAACCTAGGGATCGCCCATCATATACTGTTTTCCTGACTAGCAAAATGGGCACGTAAATAAGGAAAAAGGGATGGCAAAGGGTGGTGGGGGTGGGGTGGGGGTGGGGGTTGTAGCAGTGTATAAAGAGGAACTCCGCTAGGGAAGTAGTGTTCATAGCTCGTGGCATCGGACCAGCGATAGTTGGGTCTTTCTTCAATGTGGAGTTCAAGGGGTTAGACGTCCGTTGAAACTGCCACGCCTTCTATTCTGCCATATTTGCAGAGCAGTTGGTGAAAGCATGGTGATCGTATCCGGGAACATCCACGTAATGTGAGTATAACACAAATTATATTATTGCAGAATATATCAGTTTTAATTCTCTTCTTCGGATACATTTATCTTATTTTAGCATTTGGTGCAGATTACAGTTTGTAGATATCATTTGATTTTAGTGACATGCTACAAATAAATGTGGAAAAACTCGTTTGGATAGATTCAGTAATGAATGGGTGCTGAAGGAGGGCAGTTTGAAATGGAATCCACTAGGTCAACGTGAAATAAGCGTGTTACGTTTGTTTGGGCATGTTGAGAGAATGAGTATGGAACGAGCGATGAAACAAATATATGAAGACCGTATAGTGTGTGGATCAAAAGAGAGGGGAAGGCCACGTAAGACGTTGCTGAATGCTGTAGACGAATGCGTGATAAAGATTGACATTAGAGTTTTCAGAATAAAATAGTGTGTTTGAATCGGTGTATGGATGTTGTTGAAACGAAGAGTGTATGCCAGGATAGGAAAGTTTGAAGAAAGTTAGTGAGGGTGAATTAAGTAGGAGTTTTTTTTAGCTATGTTAACAATGTTATATGCTACTCTCTAAGGGAATGGCATGATTAGATATACATGTCTATTTAATTCATCATTATGATATGCCAATCCGTTTAGTTAACATTGTACTATTGGCAGCATAAACCCCTCCCGAATCTAAGGTGGCTGACTATCTTATATCTCGTGATCTTAAACTATCACTCATATGTAGCTTACGTTTCAACACTTCCATCACAGATTTGACCTTAAAATATGAGTGAATAATGACCTTGGGTACGGAAAGACTCCTAGATAGCTCGGTGGTTAGAGTATTGGTGTTCTAAGCCAGAGGTCCCGGGTTTTATTACCGTGCCTTGGTGTCATTTTTTAATTTAAATAATCCGATATTTTGATGCGGCTTTAGCCATAACTAACAAACATACTTGTATATTTAATCCATTATTTCTTTATTCAAAGTGGGAGTGCAGGGAACGCGATATAAGGGCCGTATTTTTGCAGTTTTTTAAAATATCAAAACATATTTTTGGTCAAAATAAATACAAGAGTTCTCCAGTAGAAATATAATCTAATATTCTTCACATGGTGATATCAACAGTTTTTGAATATATGTCAATAGTGTCTTAGAATTCAATGACGACTTTTTCTCTTCATTTGAAAAGTTTATCTTCTAATGCCATTCATGACAGATGCAATCACCGTGTGAAGAAAATTACACTATTATGTTTTTACTGAAGCAACACTTTATTCATTTTGGTCAAAGCAATGTTTTTCTGTAAGAACTGCAAAAACACTTACGTTTTCTCGCGTCCAATACGCTCCCACCAAAGGGTATTTGACGGGCACTTTCTGAACATTGTGATTATATCGAAACATGGCTAACAAACTTAATTTATTCTGGTACAGGCTATATAACCAGACCTCCATTACAGGAATCGAAACCAGTATCATTAACTCAGTAGGGAAACCGAATGAGCTAAGGTGTCATACTATAATAATTAATTAATGCTTCGTGATTGTAGTTATTACGAACTAAATAAATCCTTCCCCAGTAACCAGCCTTCCCCTTTTATTTTTGTCGTTAATCACCTTCTAGCCTGACTTATTTATATCCCTTTTGATAAATGATATGGACTAGATCCGGCCCGACCCACACACGCCGAGCGAGCAGTTCGAAAACCGCGTTGCGAGAAATGCAAAATGTCGCAGCTCTCGTGACGTAATACCTCGTGAAAAAACAGAGCTATCGCTGTCGGATCTGCAACGTCTGATTGATTACACGTAGAAAGAGCGCAAGCCAGACATTGTTTCGTTGCCTCTAAGATTGATAAAACTTGATCGCTGCCTCGTACGTGGTCGAAAATGTTGTATGTACCCTCCATTTGTTCTGAACTATGCTTACCTTACTTGGTTCCACTATGGTGTGGCGTATGAAATAGCGCCATAGTGTAATCAGTCAAGGTAAGACAGCTTCCTCCCGGGGCAAACGGAGTACACATGCACTGTGACTTAGGAGCTACCACACAAATGCGCTAGGAGATGAAAAGTAGAAGTGATAGGAAATGTACCGACATTTGTGCAATTAGGTTATAACAAACTGCCAAGGAATGAAGTCTCAATACAACCGATCAAGTCTTTGAACCAATCCTCCTTCATCGGTAAACCGTAGAAAACGAGAGGGAAGCCATTGCCCATTGGTTGAGATAAAGGAGCGTTATAGACGTTTGAGTCTCTACGGAAATCAGCCACCACTTTCACCGCTAATCCCAGCCCATTTTACCCTCCGCCACTGAGAGATTTTGTTTCGAACCTTGGCGCGGGGACTAAAGCGTGAATCATGTCGTTGAGCGTATTGACAGTAGATAGCGTGGATTTTCTAAACCTCCCCGCACGCTAATACTGGCGAATTTCCTCTAAACTACCTTCATCATACTTAGGTTATCCTTTTGTCAAAACGCACAAGTAAAAACATCGATAACACTAATCGCGAAGTTATAGTTTCAAACACACACAAGTGCTATAATTGTCTTATTATGGTAGTTAAGGATGTATGGGTATTTAAGTGGAAATGTACCCACGATTGTTCAGAAAGAGAAAGGGATCACATGTTGAGAACCAACACTTTTCCAATGCACCTGGCTGTAATTTGAACCACGACATCCTTGTCAACGGCTATAATTTACCATTCAAGCCTACCGTACTAGACCGCTAGGACACCGCTGACTGTATACGTCTAATATAATTAATTAAATAAAAGCGTATAACCCGAACGGGTAGTAAGACGCGGTGCTAAATATTATTATTATTATTATTATTATTATTATTATTATTAAATAAACAATATATATTTTGGTTTTGACTCATGGCCATGCTTGTAGCTCAACGAGGTGCACAAGACGACAGACACTGTTTACTAAGAAATAAAGGGAACTATATATATTGATAATTTATTTAATTTTTTACTTAACTGTAGTTGAAGGATTGAGGAGTCACGATCCTTCCCCTCCCTCTTTTAGAAATATTGCTCCGTTTCAAATGGAAATATCTTGTTCTTTCGGGAAAGTCTTGGTTCATTGTGACCCAGTTTCGTCTCCCGTCACTTTTGATATATCATTTCCTTTCCCTGAATTGTTATATGTCATAAAGTTTCACTATGTTTCACAATATTCTTTCTTCATTTAAAAAATAACTCTTCCCTTTTTCGTGATTTAAAATCGCCCACTTTTTTTTTTTATATATACTTTCCTTCCAGAGAAAAATAGTATTTTCCCTGCCTTCTTCCTATGGATTTTCTTGTCTAATATAAAAGCGTTTATAATGTTAGGTCGAGGATAAACTTATCTTGATTTATTGTTGTTAAATATACTCAGTTGGTTAACTCAAGATTTAGCTTCCTCTCTATAAGATATATTGCTCCATTAGCAGTTTATTCATATCGGGGAAAGCTATATACATTGTTAGATTAAATAATACATTTTTATTTATTATCATGCTTATTGCGTCTTACTATCCGTCCAAATGTATATGCATTATGCATATTTACATAATGAGGTAGTGATGAGGAAGATATAAGTGAGAGGAAATATACTATAATTTGTTTGAAGGATGAGTGGGAAAGCATCTAAAATATAGTACCTTTAGACCCGACTAGATTTCGAACTCTGACCTACCCGTCACTCTCGTGTTAGAGTGGCTGTTGATAATGTTGGGGAAGATCGAGGTCCCTGTCGGGTATAATCAAGTTTTTTTTATAAAAATTGTTTCCCAGCCTCTTTACACGCAAATGCGGGTTGATTGAATACCTTTAAATTGCTTCATCCCTCATCCTTATTCCTTATCATATATGCGTATAGCTTGAACATGTGGTAAGATGCGGTGATAAAAAAATATAGACTGACATCTTTGTCTAGGTGCCCACCGATGAGGGTAGTTACTTTATTCAATTATTCACTTTACTTATTCTGTATTTGAAGCCTTAGATACATATAGAGTAATTGATTGTCTAAATGTGCTGTATGTGACATTTCCATCTTTTATACCCGCATTGGTGGACACATGGGTAAATGTGTCAACTTATATGGTCTAGACAGCTGTGGAAGTGGACAGGTTGGAGTTCAAACTTTGCCGGGGAAACAGGGTAGTTTCCCTTAAATTGTTCTTCATGCAAATGCCAGTACATTTCCTTTTCACTATACCTTCCTCATCCCTACTTTGCTAGAGTAATTTTTCAAATAGTAATATTCAGTACAAAAACATGTTTTGGTTTTTATTCTTATGCTAGAACGCCGTGGTCTTCATATTTGTTTTTTATCACCCCGTTTTACTACCTGTTCAGGTTATACGCATATTTGTTAATTAGTCTAATGATTATGGATGAGGAAGGAATCATTTTAGAGGTAATCTACCCGCATTCCTTTGGAATGAGAGTGGGAAACAATTTTTGGGAAATAACCACCATCGGTAGACCCGAACAGAATTAGAACTTCGATCTTTCCGTCATCAGCAGGCCAGAATGACACCTTAAAACGTTTAAACCCTAGATCTGGTCAAATCGAATTAACGGCTATAAGCACGCATGATCCTAATTTGATTCCAAGGGGCGCTGACGATTAGATTAACTATTTTCGTGTTTGTCCACCAGAGCTGGGTGTTTTTTAATTCTACGCTTTCTCCTTGGTAAACTATAGTAGGATTATGGAGGAAAGAAACTGTTAGAAAATACAAACTTATCTATTTAGTGTCAACAGTGATCATATTTTAATATATTATCTAATATGTATTGATTATTATTATTATTATTATTATAGCCCACGTCTTCTTACCCGTTCGGGTCATACGCACTTATGCCAATGCGTAATGGTAGGGTGATTATGAGATGAAATAGAGAACTTACAGTTTAACGTGGGATCCGAATCACGGTGAAGGCCTGGAATTCCACTTATTCACAAGCTGTGATTATTACATGTCTTGTCAGAGGTGACGGAAGGGTTTGGCAATCAGATTAATCTGCGCTGGGACCGAGGATTAAGCCCGGGACCCCCAGCACAGAAGTATGACACCTTACAATAGATTTTGATTGCTAATAGCTATCAAAAGTATCACTTGCATCTAATTTTACTTAACGCATAAATATATTTAAAATATTTTAGTAACTTTTGCAACTGACAAAAAAAAAGTTCCTTCCTATCTATACCCGATTATGACCCGCTTCGGTGGCCGCATGGTCTAAGGTGCTACTCTCGCAATAGGCTAATTGCCGAAGACTGGAGGATCGTGGTTCGATCCCGGTCGCGTGTACTGAGGGTGTTATTTTACTGAATGCTTTTCCACCTTCCCTCCACTCAATTGTGGGTACACTTCCTCTAAATGCAACATTCCTCATCTCTAACTCATTAGTGTAATTAGTAAATAGGCCTGAATGGGTAGTAAGACGTGGTGCTAAATATATAGATATATGGCCATTGGCGGGTGTATATAAATACGTATATACCTATATGTACACATATAAATCTATACATTTTTTAATTTCGAACTCTATTACAGTGTGTATGTTCAGAAAGCGCACTTTAAACACTGCCTTACGAACATATTTCTCGAAATATCATTGCTTCTTCCACACGCAAGTTGGCAACTTACTTTTCATTGGTGTATTTAACTAACTTTTTACCCATATCAGTGGAAAGGTCGGGTATCAAATCATGGCTGGGCGTAATCAGGGGAATTTGGTCTAAGACGGCTCCCTCCTTATCCTACACGCAAATTTGGTTGTATTTACTCACCTTCCTCATCTAAATTCCATATGTGGTTGGCCCGGACGGGTTGTAAGACGTGGTGCACGTATAAAACCAATTAAATTTCGACTACTCAAATCTAAAATTAACTCTCTCTAAAACATGACACGACCTAGAACAATAACTTATTACATTAATTTATTTTGAAAGTATAAAAAGGGCTTCATATTTAAACCCTCAAAACTTCCATTTTCCTTTGAGTCGACCAAACTATCGTTATTTCTAATACTCATTAAATCCCTTATGTTATTGAATCGCTCGTCTCTTTGTGGCTATGTAATTAATAACTTTAGGGTAAAGTAGGGGGGAAGCGGAAGAGGGGGTTGTTTGTCCCAAATACGAATGTCTGTCGTCATTCCCACTGAACTCATGCTAAGCGCATTACAGTAAACACTAATGCTATTACATGCTTCTTCCATAGTTTCACTCCTTGTTCAAGGTCGTGGTCGACTTTATTAATTTATTATATGGTGGAAAACGTCCCTAATTGAAAAAAAAGAAAGAAAGTTTGGGTGTACGAATACTCTTTTTTTGTGTGGGGGGAGGGGTACGAGGGGGAACACAGAAAAAAACTTCTCCCTACTCCAACGTCCATCCTTTTTATTTTTTTTTCACTTTGAGGTTTTTGAGATAATTTTAGATACTCAAAAGCTCTGTTAATACTAAAAGCCTTCAGGCATTTGTAAGCCTTGATCATCAACCCACCCCCTGATGGGATGGCGCAAGAGAGAAGCGAATCATCAACCAATCCTGAGAATCGCGTAAGAAGCTAATTTTGAAGATACAAGGGCTTTGTTCAGGAGTACGAAGAATATTTCATTTGAGGCAGTATTCTTAAAAGTTTGTTAAATGTTTGATAAATCATGTTGAAAAAAATAAAGATATGTATGGTTCCATTTATCTTAGATGAATCATAACGCACTGTTCTCTGTATGGTGGTAGGGTGTAGCCTACCTCCCAGGCCGTCAAATGGAGTCAGCCTTTGTTCTACAGACTCATTCTGTCCCCAGGCGGCCACTTCAATTGGACTGCTGATTTAATAGCGAAATGAAGGGGAAAAGGAGATGGGAGTATGAGAGGACAGGGTGGAATGAAACGCTGTTGATGAAAACGGAATTGGCTTGTTATAACGGAACGAAGTCTTTCGTCCCAAGGTTACATGAAATTGGTTAACGTTGCTACACGCTGGCACTCTTTGCGTCTGTGCGTGTTGTCCGAAAGAGAAAATGGAATGAAAAATTAAAATGTGGTCAACTAGAACCTTATTATTATTATTATTATTATTATTATTATTTATTATTATTACCACGTCTTACTACCCGTTCGGGTTGTACGCACTTACGCTAATGTGTAATGGTAGGGTGATTGTGAGATGAAATGAAACGTTAATCCGAACCACGATGGAGGCCTGGTTTCCCCACATTCACAATTTATGATTAATACACGTCTTGTCAGAGGTGAAGGAAGGGTTTGGTAATCAGATAAATCTGTGCCGGGAGCGAGGATTGAACCCCGAACCCTAGCTCAAAAGTCCGACACCTTACCCCTAGACCGCCAGGTCACCGAGAACATAATTGTTTTTAAGTTATCAAAGCGTTTAATCCAAATTTAGAGGTGGTTATTATTCTTATTGACTGTTTTTTTAACCAATATTTCAATTTAATTTATTATTATATATTTTATATTTTAATTAACACTAATGTTGTCGTAAAAACATGTACTAGCAGCTCTGGTCACGTCGTTAAAGGCGTCAATTTCGCAAAATACCTCATTTCTAGTGTTGGGGGCTCGAGTTTAAAATCTCGGTTGGGTGCACTGGGACGTTATTTTCCACATATGCTTCACCACTGTATTTTTCTCATTCTCTATCCATGCTAATGAGACTCCACTTACATTAAACAATATTCCCTTACCCGTTAAAATCTTTTGTTTTGAAATTAATAATGATAAACTATTATGAACATATCTTCATGCACTTTAAATTTTCCTATACTAACAGATGTTTGATTACTGGAGTGAATTTAATAGCATTTGATTTTGAAGTAACCATCACATCTGTTGCCAGACGTGTCTAACCCACCCTCCGTGACTGTTCAGGACTTTTCTTTTCTACTAGTTTTTTCTTAGCCACACTCAAGGTGACATATCTCTTCTCGAAACAACAGTTAACTTACAAAAGTAATGGCCCGAACCCCTATCCCCACACCCCGGCAGCCATCCTCCCCCACTCCCACGATTTCTTCTACCAGCAAAACCCACTCTTGGGCTGTTAGATGTTTCTTCCCTCTCCCTCCACCCTTATTTTGTAATGGACTTTTGTTTTTCATTATTTATCGCTCTAACTACCCAATCTTTTAGAATCTACTCTCAATGGCAGAGTTGGGTAAGTGCTAGCGATCTTTACTCTGACGGGATTGGTTGCTGTTCAATCCCCGAATGAATATAATTGGGGGTAGCTCTTTTTTCCATTGTGGCTTATCATCTTCTCTAGAAATAAATGCTATTGCATTCCTTAAAATTACAGTCTTCATTTTTGTATTCATTGAATTTAATTCATATTTTGCTGGTGGATGGCTTACTGGTACTAAATCATAATATATATTTAAAACAGGTGACCCGCATTCGTGGACACGTAGACTAAACGTCAATCTCGTCTAGTTTGGTTTTTAAGAGTTGGATAGATCATGGTTACAATCTCAGCTGTGTGTGCTGAGGCTTTTTTTTTCATAAATTGTTTCCCACTCTCTCTCTCTCTACCTACACAAATGCGAGTATTTTGCCTATAATCTATACCTCACGAATTCATACTCTATTGGTGTTATTAAAAATGCTGCTAGCCCTGATGAGCAGTAAGACTTGGTTTGAAAATTTCATTTAAAAAAAGAGCAGGAGAAACATATTATCGGTTCGCGTCCACCGGTCGAAGTAAGGTTTTTCTTTCTTTCTTGAAATCTATGCACGTGGTTCGGCCGTGGGCTTCTTTCTGCCTGGTGCCCATGTACAAAAAGTCGCTTCTTGATTCTTAAAATATATTTTCAGTGTTCCCTGCCTAAATTTTTAATTAAACCATCAAAGCTATGGCTATTTTTGTTTAAATAACCATTTTAAGTCAGTTACCTGCTGTTTTCCTTAAATAGTGTTTCTATTAGTACCCTTTATCACCTATTAAAATATTATAATCCATAAATTAGAGCATGTTGAATAGATCCACATCTTTACGATTGCTTTATTTAATATACCTAATCTTATTGTGCAACCCAAACTGTGGCCAACCTTTGGAAAATATCCAGTTCCAATCAAAGCATTTGTAGTCAACTAGACCAATAAGCTAATTTGGAAGTACAGTACAATATTGTTTTTTGAATAAAACGTTACGTAATATTAAAACATAATAATTTAGTGGTGTGAAAATGTAAAAAGATGTGTCACGTTTGTTCTGTTTTGCTGGTAACGGGAAGTTATGGGTTGAAATTTCAGATGAGATGACTCTGAGGTGCTTTTTCATAAATAGTTTTTACTATATTTACGCAAATGTGGATGCATTTACTTTAAATTCTACCTTTCTCATTACTATAAAATTAGTGTAGCTATGTGAATAACTCAAACAAGGATTAAGTCTTGGACACAGACATTATTTGTATGTGACCTTGGAGCTAATTAAAAAATGTTATTAAGTATTCCAAGTGCTATTTTCTTCATAAAATATGTCTTCTTTTTAAAAGGTTTTGTGGAAAATATCTTTTTATTTTAGTAACGAAAGTAAAATGTAATAAAATAATAGAAAAGTATACATATTTTAAAATAATTACTATAGCTTGTTGTATTACAAAATAGTTTATCCCGCATAAAGCATTCACTGACAGTGTAGTAAGGTGATCATCACATGTTAAATTAAAGAAAAATGTGTAGTTTTTGGGGTCAAATCAATCCTAAAATGAGGCAAATAAATCATCGAACAAAATTAAATTGAAGTTAATTGTGATTTAACAGACTAAAACTTCTACATTAGAATAGGGGAAAATGAAGGAAAATCTTTTCCTGGCTTTTAATTGATAAGGCAAGCTATGAATTAAAATTATTAAATTGAAAAATTAAATATTTATGAAATGAATTTCCAATCCTTATATGAATGTAGGTTCCCTTTCTATTTTTGGATGACAGATGTCTCTTAGTGGAATCGACTAATTTCAGTGCATTATTAGATTATCACGAGGAACAATTTGAAAAGAGTGAAGGACGTTCTCAAGACTCTCGTAACAGCAGAATAGCAACAATTTTTTAACAAAATTATTTTGGTATTCGGCCCCGGCATATATTTATCTGATTACCAAACCCTTCCTTCACCTCTGACAAGACGTGTATTAATCACACCTTGTGAATGTGGGGAATACCAGACCTTCACCGTGGTTCGGATCCCACGTTAAAGTGTAGGTCCTCCGTTTCATCTCACAATCACCCTACCATTACACATTAGCGTAAGTGTGTATAACCCGAACGGGTAGTAAGACGCTGTGCTAATAATAATAATTTTGGTATTGCAAACACAGAGTTTAAATTGTCTTCCCATGATGACCTTAACATTTCAGGAATATTTGTTAATGGTGTCTTGGAATTTAATGAAAACTTTTTCTCTCCATTTAAAACGTTTGCTATCTAATTCCGCTAATTCCGCAGATTTTCAACAACTGTTGATATCACCATGTGAATAAAACTAAACTCTGTGTTTATACTGAAGCAATATATATTTTATTTTTTTGCAAAGAAAAAAAGGTTTTTTTCTAAGAAATTTAAAAACACTGACCTTTACTGTCGTTCCCTACATCCACACCTTAATACCCGTCCGGTTTCTACGTACATACTATATTAATATTAGGTGATTATACAGCGAATGCTGCAATTTATGTTAAAGTTTTATTAAAATATTTTTTTTCGTTAACCTGAAATGGGCCTATAAAAGGATTTATAATGATATATACATAAATTATATATAATGATTTATATATAATTTATTTTATATAATTTATGTATATACATAAATTATATATAATGATTTATATATAATTTATGGATATACATAAATTGTTTATAATGATATATACATATAAGCTAATTTTATCTTTTTTTAAATATATAATACATGCGCGAAGCAAAATTAAATAAAATATTTTCACTATATTGACTACTTAACCTTTTAAATTATAATTATGATAAATTTGTTGATTTAAATGCAAACTAACGATAGTAACTTTCCCATGACAACAACTGTTTCCCCAGTTTAGGAAAAATCAAATAATAATATTAAAATATGTCCTAGGACCATGTATTATAATGACCATTTTGTGATCAAAGGAAAATATTTAAATATAAATAAGAAAAATAAGCAAAACAATACAAACAAAATGTTATCTCTTTAACTTGTTTGGTGTACACAAATTTCTGCCTTATCTTTTACTTGCTCTAGAGTCTAGACTTCTCAAAAGGAAGAAGTATTGTGATCGTCGAAGAAATCGAACACGATATTTTGAGAAATGTTGATGTTTCATAACCCCCATGAAACCGAAAAAGTTGTTTTTGCGTTTCCGTCTGTCTGTTTATACCTACGACTATATCTGAAACAATTTTTCTGATTGGGCTAATACTCGGTATCTGGGTTTTGCATAAGGTTCCTCCAAGGAATTTTTGGAATCAGCTATCTAGTCCTAAAATTAATGGTAGTTTACTGAATGGCAAAAACAGAAAAAATTCTATTTCCAAAATTCGATCTTACGATTTTAATTAAATTTTACTGTTTATCTAGACAGTGTTTAACATTATAAATAAAATTGGAATTTTCATTTTTTCATGAAAATATGAAAATTGGAATTTTCATTTTTTGATGAAAATTTCTTTTAAGGTACTATATATATATATATATGCATACATTTCTAATTTTGATATTATTTATGTAATTATTTGAGACACGAAATAATTTATCATTGTAAAGATGTAGTACCTACTATGTAAGCCTAAGATAAAACTCTTTTGTGAAAAATGTTTTTATAATATCAATCATTTCTAAGCTATAATTTTTATATGATACTTAGAAATATATGAATGATTGTTATGCTCTTTGGTGGACAGAGATGCTCTCCTTTTTTAATTGTTTCTGTAGTAGTGTATATTATTACATTTGTGCTCTTTGGTTTAGTGTACCTACAACAGTGTATATTATTTCTTTTAGCAAATCATACAAGTTTTTAGTAAATATCTCTATTTTAGGATTAAGGAGCAAGAGAAAGTCTGTGCGGTGCACCGTAACATTAGTTTTATTTGTTTCACCTTACTTTTAAAGTAAGGATGAAGTTTTTATTATTTGTAACAAGATATAAGTATGTTATATAGGTTACCGTTATGCAATCATACACAAATCAGGGTTTCCATGGTGATGTAAACACGAAGCAGAAGAAGCTGGGATATTCGCTATAAATATCTGGTTTTTGTTGGAAGCTATTATTTTAATGACACCGTGAACTTATAACTTTTAAAATGGGTGTTCCTTTTTTCCTAATATATTTAAACATTTTCTTGTAATTTCATTTACCAAATTGGGCTTATCATATTATGTATAAGATTACGATAGTGTGTCAAACAAGAGGAAGGTGGAATTTAAAGTAGGTTTGGCCGCATTTTCGTTTAAGGGAAGTGGGAAACCATCTGGAGAAAAACAACCCGGGTGTACCCAGCTGGGGTTCGAAACCCAATCTCTTCCCTACCAGCAAACCTTAGCTAAATGAGCTTGACATAATATAGACCACGTGCCCACCGCCGCCTGTAGCTTTCAACTAAACTCTTTCCTGTATGTCTCTTAATTGTGTTGGTAAAGTAGTTTTTATGGTCCATGCCCCTCTCTTCCAAGCTATGGCGGACAGCCCTTGGCTGAGACAAGCTGTCAGATTCAGCTGAGACTTGCACCCACCCATCCACCCACGCTCGTCCTGTCAATTAGTGGGTCTGCTCGTCACGTGACCCTGGGGGACAACAGCGACCTATATCAGGCACCACAGCAAGGTCACATCCGCGTCTTACTACCCACCTCGTTCACCCGAATTTAATTACACTGTTGGGGATACGGACGAGGAAGGTAGAACTTAGAGGAATAATATTAGCATTTGCCAAGGGAGAGAGAAGGAAAACCCTTATAAGAAAATACACCTTCAGTGCACCCTGTCGGGATTCAAACTCAGAACTCCCCGACACCGGCATATCAGACTAGATGGGCTTGAAGTTTAGTCTGCAACTCACTGATATGGGTTTCAGTTGTCTTTCACGCACTTGCTGACTAGTGTGTGTGTGTATATGTGTGTATGTGTGTGTACCCATGGCAGTACAAACAAGTCTACAATATTATTTGTCAGGTCAGACACGCCCTAGATATTAGATATTCATTTACAAATACATCGTTAAAGCCATTTTCGAAAAATTTGGATTTTTCAATAAAATATTTGTCAGTAAGCTACCCTAACTCTAAAGGCTAGGTCAAAATTAAAAATCTAACTTCCTGAGGAATAGAAATATAACACCTAAATATTAAGTTTGAAAAATTTCCATCAAACCGTTTCGAATCTAAACCCAAACACAAACAGATATCGGGACATACATCATTGCAAAATTGACATTTTTGAGTTTGACGGCACATAAAACGTAAAGATTCGTTATAATCTCTTGAGGTAGAAAATTTCCACAATTATAATACCTTCTCATTATGGGAGAAATTAAAATTTTAACTCATTCTTTACGTAAGAATTATATCTATAAGAAAACAATAAATAAGGCGAAACAAAGTGATTACAAAACCTCCTTGTAAAAATAATTACTAAAAACTGTTAGAAACAAAACATAGTATTAAAATCGTTTTCCAAAGATAACATTTTTGTTTTAATGAATCAATCGATTTATATTCATATGTGTGTGTAGCTTCTCTTCCAAAAGGTTTTAAACTTTTTTTTAAAATATATAAATTGTATAAAAACTAAAATTTATATTAATTTAATTATTTCTTTAAAGGAAATATCACTTTTGTGGACAAATTAAGTATTTTAGATCAGTATTTATAATAGGTAACATTAGTAACTTTTTTTTTACTAACAATTCAATCCAAGTAGTATTGCAATTTATTTTAATAAAAACAATACCAAGAGATATCCAAGAGATTGCTTTTAAAACTAATAAAACACATTCTAAATAAGATTTAGTCTGGCTAGAATCTCTTGCCTACCAAAATCGCGTCCAACGTACTATACGTTTGGCCAAATATGCCGGGATAACTAACTATTTAAATAAGCAAACAATTTCGGTCATAGTTAGTTTTTAGCGGATTTGAATTTCATTGGCCAACATTTCCATACGAATGTAAACTTACCGAGTAAGCTCTGACGTCATAGGAAACGAGTTGGCATGTAAAAGAACAGAAAAGTTAAGGTTGGGAATTAGCGACGATGGGCGTTGCAATGGTTAATTCCCTCCCCTCCGAACCACCACTTCCCCCCGTTATCCCTTTTTCCTCACTCACTCTAAAACTGCTTTAATTAGAATGCGATGAATTGGAACATTAGCGAGTTCAGATTTCTAATTGCAAAGTGCAGAGTCGGTGGCGCTGTGGGGGAAAAGAGGGAGAACTAGGTAAGTCTATTAATTTCATTAAATGGATCGTCTTGCTTTTCGAGAATTGTCTTACCTTGGTGCCTACCTTTAAAAAAAATAAACGTTACTTCCCCATAATGGTCGCTACACAAAGCCGCGTAACCCAACAGGAAGAATTAATTTTAAAACTCAGTTTAAAAGTATGGGCAAGCCAAGTCTTTGTAAGTAGTAGAAATAATAATAATAATGATGATAATGAGGAAAACTGATAAAAATAAAACTCCGAGAAAGATTCGAGAAAACTAATGCACCAAACTTTTGTCTTAAAAGAAAAGTTGGATCTCAAGCATAAAAATGTGTACAAAAAAAGTTTTTAATGTTCGAGGTAATTACTCTGTTTTAAAAGATATTCATTGAACCTATTTTAAGTTGAAATAATCTTTTATTCTATTTCATGATCATTTCGCTGTTAAATTTTGTTCGCACCGAAATTAAGTATATTAGTATGTTTTATCCTTTTCACGAACTTGTGAATATTATAACTTGACAATTTAAAATTGATTAAAATAACTAGGCCTGTTTGCAAGACTTTTGTTTTATTGTTAACACTTAAGAAACCAATATTTGCACATAACACTTTTCTGTTTATGTCTTAGCAATCTATTTTAATTAAATATATTATTTCTATTAATGTACCAACCTATGTGATAATATTTTGTTGCAATGGCTAAATTAAAAACATAGGACACTCGTAGACTAAAATAAGAAACACAGCCCAGATAAAATAATGTAAGTTACCCCAATTACTTTTTTCATAATTGATATATTATCGCGATCCAAATAGTAAACGTCTAGGTTATTGATTTGGATATCAGGAGTATAATCTTCAAGTTAAATCTAGTTTGTGAGTCGTGTACTTATATATTATTATTACCCGTTCGGGTTGTACGCGCTTACGCTAATGTGTTATTGTAGGATGATTGTGAGCTGAAACGGAGGACCTATAGATTAACGTGGGATCCGAACCACGGTAGAGGCCTGGCATTCCACATATTCACAAGTTGTGATTAATACACGTCTTTTCAGAGGTGAAGGAAGGGTTTGGTAATCAGATAAATTTGTGCCGAGACCGAGGATTGAACCCCGGTCCCCACCACAGTAGTCCGACACCTTACCCCCAGACCACCAGGTCATCGCTTATATAATTCGGGTTTAAAATGAGGAGTCCTACGTTAAATAGGGCCTACCTCAACACAAAATCATTATTTTCTTACTATCCGTTAGGAATATTCGTCTTGTAGACTCCTAATTACTCTAATGCGTTAGGGATTAGGAACGTTGAATTTAGAGGAAGTGTACCCGCATGTGCATGAAGGGAGGATGGAAAACCATTTAAGAAAAACCCTCAGTACACCCTGCCGGGATCAAACCCTGATCTCCCCATCATTAGCAGTCTAGTCTATTGAGAGAGTAGTGCCCTAGAACATGCGGCCACCGAAGCGGGTAATACAAAAATTAACAGCACTGGTTGGGGGCCGTTGCGAAGAGGTTAGTTCCGTTCGGGTGTTCATTTGGGTTTTTACTAAATGATTTACCACCCTATAACCGCAAAAATTTGGTTAAATTTTAGAATTTTATGCGGATAGTCCGCGCGGATATAAAGAGTAAGGGCACAACAAAATAATCACAATGTTTATATATTTCAAACAATTACTCCTATCCCTTTACAGAAGGCGGTGGGAAATAAAAGCAGGTGAACATGAGACTTTAAAAAAAAAAGTTGTTTTGGGGGACACCCTCGCTTTACACTCGTTGTCTTGGATCCAACGTCAGCACTGCGTAGCTTTAGATCCACTCACTAAGTAGTTGTCGTCTGAACCCTTATTTCTTCCGCGAGTTGAATTAATTTAGCCGGAAGAAAGGGAAGAGTCGGGTACACTCTTTTCGTCCCGCAAAATTGTCCCATCGTCATCCCGAGGTCTAAGGCAGCATTTCGTAAACGCACGAGTCAAACCCCTTTTTACTCTGATGATCTGTCTTCACGTTAATTACAATGCCAAGCGTTGCAGTTACCTTGTGGCGTTATATCTGCGCGTCGTTACTTTGCAAATTTGTAGCTGTAGCGATAAGGAAATTATAGCTCGCAGACAGAGAAACCTTAGAAGAGAGAAGAAAGAAAAATAATGACGTACATTCGCAGAAAATAAATTAGTCGCGAGTTGAGAAAGTGCCTCGGTAGGGTGGAATGACTGATTCATAGTTCATTATTAAGGGCCAGTTTCATAGTCAAATTTAGTACGCCTCAAGTGCGGCAATACACTAAGTACATGACGACACCTACCTAAACCAGAATGGAATGGGCCAGTTTCCTATGCGAGAACGGCCCATTCCATTCTGGTTTAGGTAGGTGTCGTCTTGTATTTAGTGTAGCGCCGCACTTGAGGTGTACTAAATTTGACTATGAAACTGGCCCTAAGTGCAGTTCCTTTCTATAGTAAACCCCTACTGTGCGTTTAATAGCAAAAAAAAGTTATCAACTAGATAAAGGGTGAAAGGGAGGTAAATAATACTTGTGAAGAGAACGTGACTGGGGTAAAATATAAGTCTCTTAGATGATGAAGATCAAACAAACCAGTGGGATTGACAAGTTCCGTGTACTTGGCCAAATTCGTCCAATATATGGAAACCCGCCTCGAAGGCATAGTTGGCTAGCGCGTTAGTTTCGTGTTGAGCCAGACTGCCGGGGACGGGAAGATCGATGTTCGAATCTTTGTCAGGTGAACTGGGGGTGTTTTTTCCTAAATGGTTTTCCACTCTCTCTCTCTCTCCACGCTAGTGTGGGTTCACTTCCTCTAGATTTAACCTTTCCAATTCCTAATCCACTAGCGTAATTAAAACAAAAGCGTATAACTCGAATGGGTAGTAAGACGTGGTGCTAAATATATATATATATATGTGTAAAATGGACGTGTTTTGTTGATACAAGCTCTAAGGTAACTTCCCAGGTAAATCTTGTATTCCCCCTGCATGGTCAGCAGTAAAACTGAGGAAACCAGCCATATCGGAAACTTTACCTTCGCTAGACGCAAGGGTAAACTTTGCTGAAACATTCTTGATTTCTTTTCTTTTTTTACACCCTATTTCCCCGAGGAGAAACTGTGCCGCCTTGTCTTGTGTGTTCTATGAGGATCAGGCAGTCTGTGTACACACGGAGGAGGTCTTACTTATGTAAATGTTTGGCCTCCCTTTTAATCTCGTGCACAGTTGGCTCGCAAGGAGCCGAAAGTGTTTCATCTCTTCCTCCTCTGTTGTGAAGCACCTCCCACTTGCCGCTAAACTTATAGACATCAGGCCCCTTGTTACGAAAGAAGAGAGCTGCATTATAAGGAAATGTGTGGGACAGGCCAGAGAGAAATACTCGTCACGGGGACTCTATAACAAACCCAATTATAATATATATTTGTTTATTTTTAGGTAAACAATACTAACGCTTTCGTTTGAATTTTGGGTAGTTTTTAGGTAAAAAAAACTTCCAGTAAACTCAACAATTTTTTTTTCGCCTTGTTTTATTTATTACTCATCTGGGATATCCGTGTACTTTAATTATTGGAGTAGAAATAGAAACGGTAGAATCTATATGAAATGTACCCATGTTAGTGGGGAAAGAGAAAGAATAATAAGTACCTTAAGAATACCAGCCTGAGATTTGAACCAGGACCTCCCTGTCACAAGAAAACTAGCCCAGACAATGTTTACGCCTTAGCCTGCGTACCCACCGATGTGGGTGTAAGATATTTTAAAATGTATCAGAGGAATATGTTTTAAAAATGTTTTTGTTTTACAAATCTTAATTGAAACTGTAATTATATTATCATTTACAAAAATGTTCACGGCAAGCGTCAACATTAAAAGTTCTAGATTTTTCACATAATAGCTGCATTTAAAAAATGAATACGTTTTATATGCTTTTTTTGACGTAAAATAAAAAATTTCTACGCAGAATAATTGAGCGTGAGTAGAACCCAATAAACCGTCTACACTGTGGCATCGTCGGCCATTTTTCCAAGATGACGATGGGGAGTTTTAGTAGGTTATGATGGTTGTTTTGTGTCTCCTGTACTCCTATGTAATTTGCTTCGTGGAAAATATTTTCTTTTGGTCACCATACGCTAACAACATCAGCGATACAACTGTCCAAAGGGCTTTTAGGTTTTAATTGGGTTGTAGTTCAAACCATTACTAAATTTTATTAGTGTTATTTTCACACTCTCGACATAGTATTTTTATTTAGGATTAAATTCAAGTTTTTACTTAGTCGAGATATGGATACGATGGAGGTATAAAAGACACTTCTATGAAGGTTAACGTATAGTTGATTAATGATCACTTTGGACTTTCCTCAAGGTTAAAAGCTTACTTATGGTATCGTTAAACATAACTCTGGCAGGTGAATTAGATTCACATCATCTTCCGAAAAGAAAACGTAGCATTTCTGTCATGAGGATGCACCTTTTAGTGATTGTTCAGCTGGTAAAAATGGACAAAATTTCCGGGAACGAACATTATGTTCACCCATAGATTCGCTTCAATGAGCTAGCAATGAAACTCTCGTAAAAAAAACACACACAAAAGAACACAACAACAACGCTGTAGTGTTTTGTCCAATAAACCTAACTGTTTGAGATTAAAAATAAAAATAAAATTCGGGACACAAAAACCCGCCCAACATTTCAGCCCATATCTGTTTTAAATTCTCTCCTGTAACAATTGAGAATTCATGGAAACAGCTTGTATCGGGTTGTGTATGTTTGGAGAGAGGGAATAGGGCGGTCGTAGCCGAGTTGACAAATGAGCGCGCATTGTTCAATTGCAAATCTTCCGGCAGTGTGTGGGTGGGGGGGATAAGCACAGTACAACTGGGACAAAACATTGTGAGTAATCTACAGCTATGTTCATAGGAGAAGAGCTTATCCTATCTCGACAAGCCAAAGTTTTGTTTTTACAAGAGTTTTTGTTTCAAATTTATATGAAACTCTATGAAACACTTATGACGGTAATATACCTTCACCTAGGAGCCCATTTCAGAACTGATTAACCATGATACCATTAGATACAAGATTACATACGGACCATAAATAGTATCGAAGTGTGTTTTTTTTAATTCCTTACATAGCAACAGCAACATTTTTTATTAAAGTGAATTAGATCTTTCATCATTAAATAATAATTTGATAATTTTGTTGCTTTTTTTTTGTGTGATACATATTTCTTACTGTTATCAATTCCATTGTTTTCTAATTCTAGCTGTGCGCTGTACGAACTTATGCTTCGTCTTGTGGTGTGCTCCTGTTTGTTCGTTCTTCTGCACTTAGAGTTTTAATTTTGTACTTTTAACAACAAAGTAGACCCACATCAGTGGTTGAATGGTCCAAGGTGTCACTCTCGCAATATACGGTAAAATAAATTACAGGTATATTTGGGTTTAAATCCTAGTTGGATTTACTGAATGTGTTTTTTTACTAAATGATTTTCCACTTTCCGTCAACGCAAATTTAAGTACACTTCCTCTATATTCAACCTTCCTTACCTCTAACACATTAACCTAATTCGTACGTGTGTGTACAACCATAACAGTTTGTAAAGCGTGGTACCAAAATACTAATCAAAAAGCCCTCACAGTGGTCATGTAGACCAAGACGTCATTCTCGTCTGGTTTATTTGTGGTAGCGGCTCAAATACCAGCCCAATGTCATGTTATTTTTATAAATGATTTCCTAATCTTCCTTCACGAAAATACTGATGCAATGATTACTCTAAATTCTATCATCCTCATCACCACTTAATTAGTGTAAATATGTGCATGCTGTGGACGGCTATTAAGTTGCAAAGCACAGACAACTGTAAGAAAGATATACTTATCTTAAGCTAATAGTGAGTATTGCACATTTAATTTTCGACACTATAACTTAGTATTCTTTAATATGTGGCATAGTTGACCTCAGTGGTCTTGGGGTAAGGTTCTCGCCTCAATGTTAGTGAGTTCAACCCCAGCTGAGGACTATGGATTTTTAATGATTGATTAAAATCCCCAGCACAACTTCCTAAGGAGGGAGGAAGTAAAACCGTCTGTCCCATCTCGATTATTGCATGTAAAATAACCCTGGAAGTTATGGAAAGTACCTTTCTCGGAAAAATTGACAAGTCCTTTCGCTCTCGCTCATAGACATTCTCTTGTGCTGATATAATCAGTCGGTTAAGAAGTGAACAGTGAATATCTCAAATAAATAAAATAAAATTTGTGACGTAAGACTTTTTCTTTAAAATCGGAAGACACTTTAAACCAGGACTCAATATTAATAAAAAAATAAAAGACTGGGTTAAAACTGCACATGACATTGTAATTGCACTCAAGTAACATACCACGCTCTAGTTCTGTAAATGTTGGCATTTAAAATTTTAAAATATGTATTATACTTTCAATTAATGTAAACAAAGTTTTCGAGCCAGATGGTAAACTACGCTCCAAGCTGTCGCCAGGAAATGTGTTATTTATTTTTAGATTTAAATGAAATTGCATTTAGTTTGCGCAGTTATATTATAACAAAGAATACAGGCTATTTTGGTGCATAGCATGAAACCAGACATTAAGAAATAACTTTTATACTTAACATGATGAACTTATTACAATCAATTACCCCTTAGCAGTAATTATGAAGTTCTAATGTCTCACTAACGAATAGGTTATGTAGAGCTAAATATCAGCACAATACAAACTTTAGTTGTCACTATATGAAAATGTAATATGTGTGTAAAAACATTGACAAACAATTAGCAAAATGATATCACAACGACTTCGAATGATATGCTTAATCAACCTTTTTTCTTTTCTCTAGCGTCGCGTTTTATTATCCATTCAACTAAATGAATTATATTGTCGTTTCACCATTACATTTGTTTCAATATAATTTATATAATTTTATGTTGACGTCAGTTAATTAAACACACATTTTATTCATTGAATGCTTTACAAACATACAACTTGGGATAGTACGTCAATTTTTATTTATCGACGCGTCATACTACCCGTTTGGGTCGCAAACTTATGTACTAATTACGCTAACGTGTAAGGGACGAGGAAGGTTGAATGTAGAGGACCTGAGTTTGCATTGATGGAGAGAAAAACACCCTCAATACACCCAAACGAAATTTTACTCACGATCTCTTAGTTATAGGCAGTAGTCTATTGCGAGAGTGATGCCTTCAATCAGGGGTGTCAAACTCGTTTGATCATTAGGGCCACTTTTAACATTAAAAATACTGAGAAGGTTAGGTTAAAAAACAACCTGTATTGTAATTGTCTCAAATAAAAATAGTTCCTACTCGTTATCTTATTATTACAAAAAGAAAAAAGTAGGCCCCCTTTATAAAAACAAGGGATTAACCCTTTATACTTCTTACGAACAATTTGAAATCTTATATGTATATAACAGTGATTTTATCATTGGGCTTAAAACCTAATACCAAAGTAACTTTCATAAATGTTGACAAATGTTTGTCAGAGAGCCAAAATCTCCCGGGGTTTTGGTTTCATTTCATTTGAGAAAACAACCCGTTTGCATATGTACGTGCTGCCAAACATTGCACATATTTGGTGCGCAAATTCAACCATATTTTGGGATTTGATCCTTGTCGAAGAAGGAGTACATACATTTTAGGTGCAACTTCACATATTAAAATTTTCCGAATTACGTCAAATTTCCAAATATAACATACCAAAACATTGTATTTTCTTGATGTTTATAAAAATTAGAATAGGGTCGCATTGCGTGTTGGTTCAACATCAGGACCACGGGCCGCACTGACTCCTGGATAGGCCCGCATGTGGCCCGCGGACCGCAAGTTTGAAATGCCTGCCGTAGATCATTCGGCCACTGAAGTGAGTCAATATATTGATTAATATTTTGGTTAAAGTACCAACCTATTAAAACTATAAAATTACATTTATACCCTGCCAAGGGCGTAGAAATGGTCTGTTTGGGGTTATCGCCCCCCCCCCTCCCTCTGGAATTTGATGGGTCCTTATATACGTATTTTGCCTAAATATATAGTAACATTTTTTTTTATCGGATCGGCCTCCTTTCCGCTAGAATAACTAGCCGAGTAGGGCTATATTATATAATTTTCCCCTAGATATATATTTGAGTGTTTTTCTGTTTACATTTAGTTAAATTAGAAAATTGTGAGTGCTACCCTTTTGTAATATGGCCTGTGGCCAATTGTCCTCCTATCCCTTTGCCCCGCAGATGAAAGGCAGCCTTGTTGCAGCTGTCACAGCGCCGTAATGGAACGTGAGCGTCGGTCTTATACACTTGAAGGGAAATGAATTATTGGATCTCTTTCAAACTATTGATGTGATTGATTAATGTGAATATGTGTGTGTGTGTGTGTGTGTGTGTGTGTGTGTGTGTGTGTGTGTGTGTGGG